>MUGI01000382.1:0-12743 GCA_008931925.1 Penicillium sp. BW_12
ATTCCCGCCACTGTCGCACAGAAAACCTCTGTGCATGACCCAGATGTTACTCAGAAAAAGCCTAGTGCTCGGAGACCTACTGCAGCCCTTGACCAGGATGAAGCCCATCTAAATGGTATCAAGACGGAGCCAGCTAAACTTCGGCATGTTACTATAACTACACTTGCAGACAAGTCACAGTCATAGAGCTCTCGATGTTGTTGATTTCTAAGAAGCCAAAGAATCAAAGATATTTTTAGTAGCAGTGGAGACCTTAAGGATTCGAATAACCTATTCAGATGGATAGCTTGCTGTAGATTTGTTAGGTTATGAGACAGCTGAGAGCCTATATGTATATTCATTGCTGAAATGCTTGATTAGTGCAAATGATTTCGTCCAGCCTACCTCATGTATTGTATTTGACTGCGGTATTGAGTTGGGACGGATTCCCTGGCTTCAGTCTCTGCCACAGGGGCTTTGTCGCTAAGGATGTCCAGAAGAGGAAACTGCGGACGCTGAAATGAGAAAACCAGAAGCTTAGAGATGTCTAACCTGGTTTGCGCGGGTCACAGATCTGGGGTGTTATTGGCCGATTAAGGACATGAGAGTAACTACCAGGTTCGAGCAATATCACAAAAACCTCTCGGTCGATCAATGCTGGATCTCCATCTCCGGTCCGCAAATGGCTGGGGTGAGTCTAGATATCGCGCTATTGAATACCTGTGCCACTTGTTTGTGTGATACAATGCGAGAATGCGCCTTGCTCTGTTCCCCTCTTTCTGTCTGCCACAGCATTACAGTACTTCCGGAAATCGCGACTATCTCGATGCCCCACGACCAGCGTTCCAACCACACTTGTCGTCCTCGATAACTGACCATAATAGTGGGTAGATCTACCCTTGAGCGTATAATGACCAACGCCCCCGAAGGAAGTGCTGAGCACTTTGTAGCCAAGTAAGTACCTGAGATGTCTTTGAGAAGTGGCTATCTGACCACTTTAATCTCTAGTATCCTTCCCCTACATCAAGGCCCTTCCGTCAAACTTCGAGTACAGCCTAGCAACAAGGAATATATAATTTCCAAAGGCCTTCTCTGCGCGGAATCGCCGGTCTTCTCGAAAATGTTCAACGGTGAATTTCTAGAGTCACAACAGCAAACGGCCACTCTAGAAGAGACTGAGGACGATGTCTCGGTGCGTAGCCTTGAAGCACACATTCAATGGCTATACCATCGCACTGTCAGTTTTGGGATAGAAGACCCAGGAGAGCATATCTCGGCCGCCATGGAGCTCGCAAGACTTGCCGACAAGTACGATATTATTGGGCTGGAAACTATAATGGCCCAATACATTAGGAACATCTTAAAACACAACCCTCATCCAGACAACACCAAGTTTCACCGAAAGGTTGATACCAACACTTTTTATCTCATACCTGAGCATATTGCCTCAGCAACCTTGTTGCCCCGAGAGCATCCAGTGCGAAGTGTTCTGGCTGCAGCATCCGTTGAAGGGTTCCTTCGAAGCAAACATCACAAATTCAGCGAAGAGGTTCACGCTTACCCTTCTTTCGGAGTTGACCTTCTCCTAGAGACTAGGCTTGTCCTATATAAGGTGGAGGAGTCCCATCGGACTGCCACTTTTGAAGATCCTATCAGCGGACAAAAATTTGAGCTAAACTCGAACGTATTTGAGTGGCAGTAAGCCGGTCATATGAATGAAAGCATTCCTCATCGATTTTGTGTATACAAGACTAGTAATTTTAACATCTAAAGAACGTGGCTCCGGGCAAATTCAAGCTGTCGAAAACGCAAAGTTGGCAAGATATGCCGAAAGCTTGGGCCATCATAGACTGGAGCCCTAATGTATCAAATTAGTCTATCATATCGTCGAGAAATATACACTTTCTGTGGTATAGTGATAGAAGGATTGACCCCGGACCCTTCATTTCCTCGCTAATCGCACATGCTAAAGACATGTCTCTTGACCTGCATCCCGTGGCCGCAGAAGCATGTTGAATACATTGATAATATATCACGTATATCTTATAGGCAGGCAGAATGTTCGTAACTAGAGTAAGTATAATAGGTCACGCGCGAATAGCCTTTTGGTAAACCCGCCACAATCAATGCAGCGAACGGGCTTCGCTTTGCAAGATAGTCCGCTCAAGGACTGGCAAATACCAAGGCTTGGCTGTTCATTTTGTATTCACCATGATTAGTGAATATTGTAATGTACAGGAAGCGGACACCAGAGTCCCCATGAGTGATGGTGAGAAAAAAGGGCAGGGCCTCGTAAGAAAGCGAGACGAGCGTTTACTATCACGCTTCTATTGACTGGGTATCGAAGTGGGCCAGCCAGTGGGCAGTGGGCCACCTACCATGGCTAGAGGGAGGCTATATGACATTACGGTAATATAACGATGACTCACTCATAGTAATACAATCAATACGAGAGCAGTTCTGCCAGAATTACTAGACGGTGAGCCCAACCGGCCTAGCGCGTATCGGAATAGTTTTTCCGAATCAAGAAGTAAGAGTATGGAGGTATAACTGATTTCGAAAACTACTGTATACCGTTCGACCTCAATTCTATTATTCTTTGAATAATTAGTTTTCGAGATACAGTACGTCCCGAAACCGGTGCAACCACTACACTTTGATTGATTTTCCTGACCCTTGTGCCAAGACACATTAGTCTACATTTGGAGTTCTTCCGGTCGTCACGTGCGTATTATTTTGTATTTATATTACCTAGTAACCAGAAACATGTATTACCTTGTAATTTTAATACTATTGACACCTCCATGCCCCCTAAGTCCAAAGGCTGGTCAAAGAAGACCGCTCGGGTTAAGGCACGAGAACGCAACCTTGACCTTCGGGACGAATATTACCATTTTATCTCGGACTTCAAGTCTTACCACCTTGTCTATGTCGATGAATCTGGATGTGATAAAAGGATAGGCTTCCGGCGAACGGGTTGGTCCCCCCTTGGTACCGCACCGGTTCAAGTGTCAAAATTTCATCGTGATCAGCGTTATCAGATTCCGCCTGCGTATGCGCAAGACGGAATTATTTTGTCTCGAGTGTTCAAGGGTTCAACTGACGGATTTGTCTTTCAGGAATTTATCGAGCGGCTTCTCCAGCACTGTGGGAAATGGCCCGAGCCAAAGTCTGTGCTGGTGATGGATAACGCATCCTTTCATCACTCGGACAGAATTAAACAGATCTGCTCGGAAGCTGGCGTAAAGCTAGTGTACTTGCCCCCATATTCTCCTGACTTGAATCCTATTGAGGAGTATTTTGCTGAGCTGAAGGCCTTTATCCGGCGTAATTGCCAATCCTACGAAGAAAATCCAGCGCAAGGATTCGATAACTTCCTTGAATGGTGTGTTAACGTTGTTGGTGCGAGGGAGAAAAGCGCGGAGGGGCATTTTTGACACTCTGGCCTACGGCAGCAGAGTTCGGGACTAACCCCACCGGCTAACTAGAACGAATTCGTTTATGGGAATTATTGCGAATCATGTTGTATTATGAGCTTCTGCAACATTCAGAGATACAAAATGCATATATTCTTCTATATGTCAATGTCATCGTACCAATCTCTAATGCACTGACAGGATATCTAACCATCCACCAAGTCGTAAGCCTGTAAGATATCCCAAATGTGTCGATCCATCTTCTCTGACATCTAGCTCCTCCATATCACGAAGAACCCGCTCAGTATATTCGCCAGCGCCGCTAAGTTTTATAATAAGTGCGACGGCGCGGTGGACATCAAGAAGCCGGGGGGATGGCGGATCTACCGTGCGATGAGGACTTAGGGTAAGCGATCGTGTGACGGGAAACAAGGGGTTACGTAAGAAAGGACTGCGTTCTGTCGAGTCAATCCTGTACTTGTGTCGTGTGCCAGTGGGTTCGAAATATATCTTGAATTCGCCGAATAGCCGGTGGTAGTTCAGCGTTAGAGTGAGGGCGTTCATGCGACTGTCGATTTTTGGTCCATCAATAAGTTATTCCGGGATCAAACATATCCAAGATCCGGAGAGCATTTTTCTTTGAATCGCTCTAGGCAAAACGTTAGCACCATCAAAATATCAATCCCAATAACCGGACATACCAAATCGGTTTCACCAGAAGCTACCGTCGTCAGACAATGAGGGAGAATGTGGGCAACCTCCAAGTATCGAAATTGATCACTGGACTCATCCTTCAATGGGTTCCCGTCATCATCAGCACAAGATTCCGCATTCTCCTCGAAATGCTTTCTGGCTGCTGCTCTATCGAATTTCCGAGACACTACACAGCGGTGGCGGTCGCGCATAAGAAACAGATACACGCTGCCTCGTGCCGGTCGGTGTTGAGCTCTGCAGCGAAGATAACGACGTGGGCGTTGGTTGTGGTGTCTTGACTGATGATGCTCTAACTGCAATTGTGAATTAGCATATACTCACTGGATATCAAGCAATATGTATATGTAAGGAATTAACGAACAGGGAAGGAGAAAAATTTCAACGATATGCTCAGCAATTTTTCTAAGCCTCCGTGAAGCTTGTTTATTTGTTCTGGTTCCCATGAAGAAAATCCCTCGAAGAATACCAAGGCGTGGGTAATATCAGAATCAACGGCATGTCCTTCATCAGAACGCAGGTCCTCATAGGTGTATGTGAGGAAGAAAGTCATAAAGGTATCCGGCGATGTAACGTGCTCGAGAGTAGCCTGGATTATTTCGGCAGCACTGTTCTAGTAATGATACTTGAGTCACTTTTATTGTAACGTAATATTGTAGAGCCATATGGAATCGCTTTTGCAGATCTGGTTCGCAAACGTAACTAAAAGCCAAATTCAACGACGCCATCCCAGCTTGGAATTGGAAGACCCCTTCTCGCAAGCTCGTCTCTTTTTTCAGCTCTCGTTTGGCCACAGAATTTTCCCCAATCGGCATACAAAGCTAAGTCCGCAACCGAAATTCTAGTCAAAGAATTCTGTTCAGGCTGGGCTTCAATGAAAGCTTCCGAAGCACTGGATAGATTTTCGGTAGCAGGAACCTCATGTGGATGTAAATGGGCATTAGGCCAACCTTCCACGGAAGATGCATCGGGAATAATCCATTCCTCGACAGGCTCTTCGGGGGCAGGCGCTTCGGGGACAGGCCATTCCTCGACAGGTTCTTCAGGGGCAGGCTCTTCGGGGGCAGGCTCTTCGGCGACACATCTCCCATTAGCCCATAGTACTTTTCAGAGTTCGTTGATCAATATTCTTTGAGAACAGCGTTGCGGGGCTCTCACCGTCTGTCAATGCATCATCCGAAAGGTTTACCGCTAGCATATCAACCACCATTTTCATCACAGTGTTATCAAACTGATGATCATGACCAAGAGTACTATAAAGCTCTGCCAGGTTGTTGTTTGGATTTCCAAGCTTCAGCCGCAGCAAATGACTTTTGATGTAATTCGGGAGCCAAGTCTCGCCTTCAGGAAGGGTCGAAAACACATCCCTTGTTAGGCGAAGTACGTCATGCAGAGACAGTTCTTTACCGAAGTGCTCAACGTAATGTTTAGCAAGGCATTCGAGACCCGGAATCTCACACTTTCTGGATGCATGGTAAACCAGGATGCTTCTTCTGTACTCTCCTGCGATGCCGCACGTGTCAATATCGGGTGGCGAGAGTATCGTCTCGTAGTTGCCTGAATAGAAGAAATGCACCAAAGTATGGCCGGCATCTTCGTAGACATCCGGCAATGCAATTTCTGAGGTCAAAAACGATTGTTGTTGAAGCTGTGGGCATTTGCAAAGATATTCCTCCGGAAGCTTATACCGCTTGTTCCCAATCACAAGGGTAATAAACGGCGACTCGTAGGGCCATTTCAAAGATCAGAATGAATGCAACGCCAAAGAGTTCAAAGGGCTTACGAAGAAAATGGTTGATTATAATCAATCTTCGAAGATCTCAGGACCGGTGTCGTAATTTTGGATGCCATTCGCATCTTGGAACTCTTAGTTTTCTTTTTTGGTGCCATGCTAACAGTAACGTTAGGCAATATTGTTGAAATGAAACTGAATGAGTAGAGATTATGAGAAATCGAAGACAAAATTTCCCAACACCCTTTTATATTGGCCCGAGAGAAGGGAGGGGAAATGCAAGTATGCGTTATTCTGCAAGGCTGGCGAGACACGTCAGATGTACAGGAAAGGGGGTTTGGTACATTCACCTTCTTTCGGCCATCTGAGACGTGGTAAAGGACTGGCTTTTGATCATATCATGGATCAGATGAAACTTCGAAGTAAGAAGCCTAGCAACCAAGCGGCTTCGCCTGCTCTTAGATATGTACTGACATCTCAGGCATCTGCGTGGCTGCAGTGGCAACCTCCCTCCGGCGATTGAGGGGCTTACGACGTAGCAGACAGAAATAGGGTTTGCATTGTACAGTCAATTGCGTGTAAGATACACCTAGCGGTGTCTTACTACTATATTATAAGACACAGCTACCATTTTAAAAAGCGGTCTGAAATGCGGGGTCTTCATTGAAAATCCAATCAGCACTCGTGACCGTCGGATTTATTCTCCGGGAACCAAATTCCAATATCTGTAACCTCCCTGTCCCCGATCCTCTTCCTCTTCTTCAACGCAGATCTCGTACAGCGACAGATCGACGGCCAGGGGGGAGCGATCGCGTTTGTGGATGACTTCACCGCGTGGGTGACCGGACCGACTGCGCAGAGCAACCGGCAAGGTATCGAAACCATCGTCAAAGAAGCTCTCGACTGGGAAAGAAGAAGTGGAGCGACGTTTGAAGCGGAGAAAACTGCCATCATACACTTCGCCCCCAATGCCCGCAAGTCGGACTCGGAGCCATTTACCATCAAGGGAGAGGCCGTTGAACCCAGAGATCATGTCAAGATTCTTGGCGTCATCATGGACACGAGGCTGAAGTACAAGGAGCATATCGCGAGAGCAGCGTTCAGGGGCCTGGAATCAATCATCGGAGGGGAGGTTTTTCGAAGGTTTGGCAAATCTGCAACTACCATGTTTATAGCCAGGTTCCTTAGTTCCCAATAGTTAGCTCGCGCGGAGTAGAGCTCATCAATTATCTCCCTGAAATAGTCTTTATCAGAAAAATCCCCAAAAGATGCGCAAAACTGTTCGCGTGCTATGGCTTTCAAATCGCTGATCATGAAGTAATCTGCTTCGCCATACATGCGCGTATGGAAATAAGATGGGTGACAATCACTCAAGGTATCGGTGGCGGGCTTTCCGGCACCCCATTGTTTGCTTGTGTCACTTTCGGGGCGTTTGCGGAAAAGTGCTAGTTCTTCGCTCTCCGGTAATGTATTGGCGAGTTTCTCCGCAATACCTTTTGAGGCAGGCAGGTCGATTACAATCGCGAGCTCCTCCGCTTCTGGAGCAAGGTTGCTAGTGGCATTGTCATCCAATGGCGAGCTTATCGGGGGCCCTCTTGCAGTCTCTATATCCAAATCCGATTTTTCGGTGCCATCAGCCTGTGGGGAATCCGATTCAGGCGTTGGGCTCCCAACGATACAATCTCCCGCGTATAGAAATTCTAACACCTTTTCAAGCAATATTGGGCTTTTATCGCGTAGATTGATTGACCCTTTTGCCTCCTGATTTGCAGATCTGACTAGTCTCACCTTGAAACCCCCATGGCAAGCCTTGCGAAAATACTTTGACCTGGGGCAAACGACAAGTTTATGAGCTGAGAAGACTTTGTTCTCACAAATAATCTCCAAATCGCTATATTTTGAACTGAAATGCAGACTTTCCGTTTCTTAGCGGCTAGTAAACTCAAGACAATTACTCGAGACCATAAGCCAGCGATTACCTAGCAATAAGTCTGAGAATCTTCTGCTGACCCTCCGTGTTTGATATATCGGGTGAAGGAATATCATGCTAGAGATCATTCGTCGTAATTGATGGTAAGGCCTTACGACTTTTCTTCATGGCTGAACGCAAGAGGAAGGAAAAAGCAACTTGAGAAGTTTCCAACACATACGATGAAGTGGGAGTCAGAATGTTTAGGAAAACCTCGGCCATATATAAATTTCTCTCTACAAATTGAAGAGTGCAGCCTGAATGCATGGCTGCCCAACCCCGCTTCATACCAGCTTGATGTAGATGTAGTGTGCTTGGGATTAATGCGGCTATACCCCTCATCTCTATGCGCAATTTTTGTGCGGCGAGGTTAGCCATATGTATCGCTCCTTTGATACATTTCTCGATCCTCTTCCCCCCTCCTGGGGGTGACTTTATTCGGGGGATTACGAACAATCCACGGTAGGAGACGATGTTGTTGATTGATGTATATGAATCTTGAATTAATGCTACTACCAACATGGTATTGGAAGATAAATTGCCATTCCCTAAATTCCCCCTATCATATATTTGAACAAGGATAGGAAAGAGAGAATATTGAGGATAATCATCATAGCCCTTCCATTCAATCGCCCATTTCCTCCGTAGCACCAATCAAGTCCTCCATATGGCTTAAGAGGAGCCACTCCGGTATTCCCTAGCAATGTTTGAAGTAACATGCTCCCTTTTTCCCGCTGATTCTTTGCCGGCGTTCTCCATGATCTTCTCTTCTCCCGGGCTGGGAAATTTGACTTGTGTTGGCCCAAAAGACTGTTTCCGTCTACTGGCAGAGTCCCGCCCCGTTTGGTCAAGGATTTGGGCATCATCAGCGGGAATATTCAACTGATGTGCTGTCTGGTCACGGTCTGCCTTCTTATCCGACATGCTGGTATTCTTGCAATTACCTGCGCTACTATGCGGTGACGCGTGAGAGTGGAGCACCTAGGGACGAGGGCATGAACATACATACCTTCAAGGGCAGAAACGCTGCAAGTTTGATAGAGCACCAAAGACCCACGTGGGGACTTATCGATATGAGTGGTTAAAATAAGTAATTGCGATGCTGGATGTGCCTATTCAGGAACAAATCCAATTTGAAGAATGGCAGCTTGTCTGGTTGAAGCAAAAGCAAGCGGACAGTTATCGTCTTATATAAAGCTCAAAATGCACTTGACTGCGTCACATGTACCCTAAATATACGACAACCATTATGGAGACTAGAATGAAAGGAAGCTACCTATTCAGCCAATACGTATAGCACCCAATGAATAACCATCCTAGCATGTTTATCTCGCGTACATGTTTTGGGAAAAGAGGGCTGTGCGGGCGCGTGATGGTTGGACAACAAAGCTCCTTAAAACATCATCACCCAAAGGGAATTGTGAGAGGCGGAAATGGTTGGGCGAGAGTTTCCCAAACATGACTTAGTTAGCGCTTTCTCCCCCCTGGAAGCTCAGGTCATCACTATCCTTACTAAATGGGGAACAAGTGGATAGGAAGCCCGGGCGCTTAGTTGCATGATAAAAATAAACTGAAATGCCTACCAGTTTCTGTCACCCGCTAAGGGACTCTGAAATATCATTGGGCAACGAAGAACTGTCACGTGATGCCAAGCCGCACCCCCAAAAGGCCCACGGCAATCAATCAATCATTCTGCTGCTTCACTGTATCAGATCACTTTCAGACTATTCTATCCGGATTGCGACACAATATGCGAACACTAATGTGCGCTGATGATATGGCCTGGGAATGTGCCGAGAAGATATCTCACAATTGGCTGCTTCAATTCCTGAAACTTGACATCAAGAAACCGATCGCGATGTTCATCCTCCAGCGCCATAGAGGAGATGGTACCGAGTTTGCGATACTCGAAAAAGGTTCATATAATATCTCCTTACGAATGAAGTACGAAAACTATGCTGTTGTCATACGGCTAACTCAGCCCGGTGCCGTATTTTTCCCCGAGGAAAAAGTCGTGAACGAAGTTGCTATGATGCGATTTCTCACAGACCAGACATCGATACCTGTTCCATTCATTCTGGACTCGGGCACGAAGAAGGAAAGCCCCCTTGAACTGAGCCCATTTGTCATGATGGAGTACATCGAGCACAAAACAAATATGTACGACGCTCTCAATACCCCTGGATGTCCGAAAAAGGAACGTGGAATTCTGGATCCGAACATCGACGTTAATACGCTTGAGCTTTTATATGGTCAGCTAGCGGGTGTTCTACTTCAGCTGTCAAAGATTTCTTTTCCTCGTATAGGATCTCTCACCCAGGTTGATGACTTCACCTGGGAAGTGTCGCGCCGACCCTTGTCAATGAACATGAATGAACTGGTACGACTGGGAAGCCTACCGCGGTCGAAAATTCCCGACACCATATTCAGTACAGCTTCTTGTTATTTTGAAGCCCTTGCGGACCTAAACATTGAGCATCTGGTGCACCAGAGGAACGATGCTGTGGAGTCAGCAGATGACTGTCGACGAAAGTTTGTGGCGCGGCAGCTTTTTCGTAAGCTCGCCAGAGAGAAGCGACTTACTGATTCACCATTCGAACAAGGTCCTTTCAAAATCTGGTGTGATGATTTGCGACCGGGGAATATACTACTCCATGAAAATATGCAAATTGCTGGAGTGGTAGATTGGGAGTTCACATATGCAGCACCGGTTGAGTTTTCCCACGCGCCGCCTTGGTGGTTGCTCATCGAAAAGCCCGAGCTTTGGCCAAATGGCATGGACAACTGGGAAAATGTGTTTAGTCATCGCTTGAAGACATTTCTTAGGGTGTTGAGAAGTCGCGAGGACACGGAGATTCAAAAAGGTCACATAAAAGAGAACCAACGCCTGTCTAGTCATATGCAATGGAGCTGGGACAGCGGAAATTTCTGGATCGTGTATGCAGCGTTGAATAGCTTTGCATTTGACGCAATCTACTGGAAGAAAATTGATCCGTTGTTTTTCAAGGCTGCTCGAAGTCCCGAGACAGCTTGGAAAGAAAGGCTCGACCTACTAGGCGAGAAGGAAATAGAGGAGATGGAACAACTGGTTGCTCGGAAGCTGGAAGAGAAGGAAACCAGAGTTCTGAAATGGGACCCGGATGAGTATACTGTTGAAGCAATAGCGAAAGCGGCTGAAGTGGATTGAGCTCACTAGATCGAGAGGAACCGAACGAAGTGCAACGAGATCAAGGCTGGTGCTGGTTGGCCAAATAAATCAATTACCACCTAATTGTCTAGCAAGTAGCGATGCTAATCAGCATCGAGTTCAATGTGAATCAAACCAATATGGTTAAACGTTATGTTCATTCTTAGCAGCCATAGTATATCTTCTGTCCAAAAACTAGAAATTACTGAAGTTCATTTACGGTACCAGATAATATGTTATGTTATGGATTCCTCCTCCTACCGTCGCCCACTTCGACATTTGGATTGTTTAAAGACTGGTACATATACAGTACAACGTTAAGGCCTACTAAAAAGAAAGAGGACTACGCAGCAAATCATATATCGAAATCGTAAATAGGCTGAATTGTAACTAGCAGTAGATTGAAATATACATACTATTTGGCATCCTGCATTAGAATGCTCCTCTCCAGGCCCATCTTTCGAAGACAAGTTTCGATGTATCCGGCTGCTTCGCGGAGCATGGTAAACCCTCCAGCACAAGCTCCAGACTCAAGATGTTGTGCCAGCCCACTGATTGTATTAAAAGACCGCGTAGAAGTGAGGGCAATGGGGGCAGGGTTGTCGTTCAGCAATGAAATTGGGCAGTTGAAACTAGCACTTGTGTGAGCAGCTGATTGTCGATGTTGGTCAAGGGACTCCAGAGATTTGAATGTCCGTGGACACTCATTACACGCTACGCCTGAGAATTTCTCCCCAAGGTCGGATTTGTGAACTCTCGGTAATGCGATCCCCGTTGGAGAAAGGGAACGACCAGACACTGTGCTGCTCGGAGTATAGATAATTTGAGACTCGGTGCTTGAATCTGAGCATGCACTGAGAGTGTCGTCCGAGGCTCTAATTTGTGGCTGACCGTGGCTGGAGATTATCTGATCGGTATCGTATCCACATATGACGCCATTAAGTTTGTACCTGTTCATTCCAGAGCGACATGTGCCGCTTTCGAGGTGGTGCAAGAGAGATGAAGGGCTTTTGAATCGTTTGTGGCATTCTGCATCTATGCATTCCAGATCGCTTAAAGGACGATGAACTAGCGATCTGCGGTGTTGCTCCAATGCGGATTGTTTTGAAAAGCTCCGATCGCATTGCTCGCACAGGTAAGCTTCTTTGCGCTTTTGAATGAGAGTGTGAATCTTGTTCTGGAGGTGCTGCTCTAGAGCAGAACTGTTCACAAAATCTCGATCACAGTCACAGCAGTGAAACTGGCCAACATGTCCGGGCGAACTCTCATGTCGTCGGAGGGCATCGGTTGATTCGAAATAACTATCGCATGGACGACAATAGCAATGCATGCTTGACTTTTGATGGATTCTCAGCGCCTTGTGACTCCTGAAACGTTCTTTGCAACTCGCGCACTGTTGTCTATGGAGCGCAAGTACATGTTGGTCTAAGGCCCCGGAAGCCGCAAATTTCCGATGGCAGTGAGGGCACTCACGGGCATGTGTATCGTTTCCGTGCTGTCTGAGAGCTATGCGATTCTTGAACAACCGACCGCACTCGCATTCCAACATGATTGTGGTCCGGTAGATTGAAAGTCCAAAGATACTGGAACCCTCATGGCAATGGGAGCAAATCACAGGTGCGATAATATTAAAACCTCGGCAATATTTGAGAATTTAGACGAGGTATGGTACTGGGTACTAAAAGAATATAATTCGGGGAACGAAAGAGATATTATATAGGCTGTATACAAACAAACAATTCATTAACG
>MUGI01000384.1:0-31735 GCA_008931925.1 Penicillium sp. BW_12
CTATCACTAGCTGTGCCCCTGATGTTGTGAGCTGCCCAGCGGACTCGACCACAGTCGTGACTTCGACAATCCCTATCTCGACTACTGTGTGTCCTGTCACTGAGACTACCCCGGCTGCTGTCGGCTCCACACCTCTACCTACAGGCACAAGCCCAAGCGGCGTCTTGCCCGTGAGCTCCCCGGCTGGATCAACTCCTCCTAGTGACACTTCAGCTGTTTCTACGTCAGTCGGGTCCTCATCGGCTCCTGGTGTGACCTCCTCGGTTCCCGAAGTTACCTCCAATGCCTCTTCCCCTGCACCTTCGTCTCCTGCTGGCACTACCCCCGCTCCTGGAGAGGCTACCACCACTGTCGTTACTTGGGAGACTGTAACCACTTGCCCGGTGACTAACACTGTTACCTCCGGTAGCTCGACTTTCGTGACTACCTCAAGTACCATTTCAACTGTTACTTTGACTACTGTCTCTACAATCTGCACCCAGTGCTCGGCTACGGCTACCTCCGTTGCTGGTCAGAGCACCGTTGCCCCATCTAGTACGCCCGAGGCCTCGAACACTGTCATTTCCAGCACTGGGCCATCTGGTACACCCGAAGAATCAAGTCCCGTCTTTTCCACCATTGCAGAGGCATCTAGTCCCCTCCCCAGCGGCCCCGATATTACTAGCTTGGTCCCCTCTAGCGTGGGCGCTGAAACCACACCTGCGATTCCCCAAGGATCAACTGCCACGGTTATAACTTATGTAACTGAGACCACCTGTCCTGTGACTGCCACTGTCACTTCTGGATCGTCGACATTCATCACGACATCCAACACGGTGTCAACTGTTACCTTGACCTCCACTTCCAACCTTCCAAGCTCTGTCGCTGCCGGAAGCACACCCGCTCCCTCCGAAACAGGCGCCTCCACCACCGCTCCTACGGGCCCCGCTGTCACCAGTATCGTCTCGTCTAGCGTTAGCGTCGGCGTCAGCTCTACACCCACCGCTCCCGAGGGTGAGACTACAACCGTTGTGACTTACGTGACCGAAACCACCTGCCCTGTGACTGCGACTATCACTTCTGGCTCGTCTACCTTCGTCACAACATCCAGCACAGTTTCAACTGTTACCTTGACCTCCACTTCTAACCTCCCCAGCTCTGTCGCTGTCGGAAGCACACCCGCTCCCTCTGATACAGGTGTCGCCCCTATCACTACTCCCACGGGTCCCGCTATCACTAGTGTCGTCTTATCTAGCACTGGCGCAAGCTCTACACCCACCACCCCCGAGGGGGCCACTACCACCGTTGTGACTTACGTGACCGAGACAACCTGCCCGGTGACTAACACCGTCACTTCGGGTTCTTCCACCTTCGTTACCACATCCAACACAGTCTCCACAGTGACCCTCACCTCCGTCTCAACTATCTGTACCCAATGCGCCACTACCGCGACTACTGTCACCGAGACCAATTCTCTTTCGACAGCTAGTAATACCCGAGCAGTCCCCACAGGTGTTTCCCCGGTATCGAGCCCAGCTCCCTCGGCTCCCTGCCCCAATACCGTGCCCCAGTGTATCAACACTTGGCTCACTCTCGCCCCCAATTGCACATCCAACAGCGATGTCTCATGCTTCTGCCCCAACAGCAAGTTCACCAGCAAAGTCATCTCCTGTATCCAAGCCTGGGGTGCCTCCAAGGAAGAGATCCAATCTGCCCTCTCCTACTTCACCGGTATCTGCGCTGCCTGGGTCCCTCAGAACCCAGGCATCGTGACCGCCATCCCCTCAACCATCACCCTGATCCCGACAGTCGCTCCTTCCGCACCCCCATCCAGCGTTGCCGGCGCCAGTGTCACCGCCAGCGCCGTCGTCCCCATCACCTCCGGCCCCACCGCCCCCTGCACAACAATCACCTACTCGACCTACACCGTCACCGTGCCTCAGGTCAGCTTCGTTACAAACACCGGTACTAGCTCCGGTGCCGCCCCCACCATTGGTCTGGTTCCGGCTGGTCCTAATGGGACTTCCCCAGCACACAGCGGCAGTGTTCCCCGTCCTACATCGGGCATCTGGTTGACTTCAAGCGGGTACCCGTACGCCAGTCGAAGCCCAATTAGAAGCGCCTCACCCAGCGCATCCCCGGTCTTCAACTCCGCCTCGAGCTTGTCAATTGCTTCCAGTCTGGTTCTGGCTTCTCTCGCTGCTTTCTTCAGCTTGGTGATGTAGATGCGTTTTCCAGCAGATGAACTCACGAACACCTCGTGGTTTTCCTCTTCTTATCTCTTGTTTCTACAAATATGCACAGTACGGATTGATTTCGTGTTTTTCTTCTTGCTTGTCTTCGCGGCCCTGGAGTGGTTCGTCCTGGTTCTGAGGTGAACTATTGGCTGGGAACTGACGCAGATCGTCGGTCCTAGAGGGACTTCTTTGTATTTTATTTATTCACTCCCTAATTCAATGCGATAGACCTCGCCTTTTTTTTAAGAATATCTGAGTTAGTGGCTTTCCGCTCCAAGTATTTTTATTCGACTCTTCGTAGATTCTAGCAAATTCTGCAGTTGTATTGACCTTCGGAGTATCCAGATTTCTATCATGAAAGGCAAAGTCTCAAGCGGTGGAAATGATCGGGCACTAGAGGTTCCTTCAGCATGTGGCTCTCGGGAGTCTAATCAATAGTCAGACATTTAGCATAGTAGTAAAGACTTTCGGTAGCCAAAGTCACGATATTTTCACCTACCCTGGATGTCCCCAGTAGGCCTATCACTTCATTCCGACAGTATCACGCCATCCATCCTTCATCTCATATTCCCGACCTCAACATTCACCTTCTTCCTGCTGTCCAATTCGCTCTTTTTCCACGAAAGGTACATAGCTTAACCCTTCGACACTCGATAGCTTTGTGTTGGACTGCAGGAGCACATCGCTCACGAAACACACATTGGTAGGAGTGGTAGGCACAATGTGCTTGTTGAGCACTTCGTTGCGCAATCACGAAACCCCGCTCGACCTTCGGATTCTTCGGCAGAGTGACGAACGCAGGTCCAGTCACGGTATCTTGAAGGTGCTCGAAATCACATTCGAAGCAGAAATACGGGGTCATGATCTGCCGGGATTCGAGACACGCTGCGGGTAGGGATCCAGGCCGGCGAATGTTCTGGAATTGGTCCAGAGACTTGGAAATACTACATTTTGGTCAGATTTGTCAATCTCATTGCAATTCAACCAGTAGTGTTTCCCTTACCTGGTTACATAACCAAGAGTAGATTCCGTATCTTGGCGCTTGAAGGTCATCGTCCCATTTTTGGTCAAGGTCAAGGTCCTAATACCTGATAACAGTGAACAGAGGCATGTCATGTCTCCTGGCCATAATATACAAAGAAGCCATCGCGGTTGATGTGATAAGTCCAGTGCATATATATGATAAAATAAGAGAGGGAGAATTGAATGATCAAGACAAGAGAATACAAGAGAAAGACAGACTTTTAGATAGTTATGGGTCTTTATATTAGCAAACCCTGCAAACAAATATTTATAGACAGCAACCTGATATTAGCTTGATCAAAGCTGGCTTTGTGTCTAGTACTTATCTAAGAAGGACAAAGGTGAGAAATCCGGTGTATGTTTCATGTTGCCACACATATCAACATCTTGTTGAGATTGGCCGGCTTATTGCGGAGACCAGGCCACACACACACACGAACACTCAATGATTACTATCTAGGAGAGTGTGTTTGAAAATCTCTGTTCCATTTTCTATGGAAATTCTGGCTACCTAGGTTGTCTTGATGTGGAGAGCCTGTTCATCAGGGTTCAAGAAATCTCGCTCAATCCAGGCATGAACACAAGAGGTTAACCATTTCAATTGTTTTTGTCGTTTTGCCGGGTCGTTTTCAAGATTTCCTCCCCGTCCCTTTTTTTCGTGATAAATCGTGTGATTTTCATAAGTATATTTGGTGTGGCCAAATATGAAGAGATTTCTGTAAACAGAAACAAATGATGGCCCCATGTCGTTTCGAAGGATAAAGACTTTCGTCATGGAATAGAAGCTCGACCGTGCTCTCGAAAGCACCAAGAGTGCTAAGTGCAATCATGTTCGGCGCAATCTTTAGCGGGCCAAACCTTCAGGACTTTCAAGCCACTCCATGTAATCCTTAATGCCTTCCTTGATGCCACGGAAACACAACACAGAGCCAGCCCGGCGGAGCTTCGAGATATCGGCGCAGGTGTGGCTCTGGTATTTGCCTTTCAGTTCGGCTGGGAATGGAATGAACTTGATGTAGCCCTCGGGATTACCAAAGTGGCTGGCGACTTCAGTGGCGACGTCGTGGAAGCTGCTGGCAACACCAGTGCCGACGTTGTAAATGCCGTTGATCTCCGGGTGGTCGAGGAACCAACAGTTCAGGCGGGCAACATCCTGAACGTGAACGAAATCGCGCTTCTGCTGTCCAGCTTCGACTCCGGCGTATTCCCCGAAGAGCTCAATCGCCTTGAATGACTTGCGCTTTTCGTAGAATTGGTAAACGGTGCTTGGGATTGTATCGCGGTTCTGTTCTCCGGGTCCATAGACGTTGAACAGACGGAGTCCCGCAACTTGGGGAGAGCGCAAGTCGGTGTTCTTGACCACATACTGATCAAATAGCATCTTCGAATATCCATAGACATTCAGAGGGGCTTCTTGGAAGTCTCCCTCGGCGAAGGCAGTGTTGTCCCCATAAACAGCAGCGGATGAGGCGTAGATGAAGCGAACGCCCCGGTCCTTGCACCAATGGAAAATCTCCTTGGAGTAGGTGAAGTTGGCGTCAAGCATTTTCTTGCCGTTGGTCTCGGTGATGGAAGAGCTTGCGCCATAGTGAAAGATGACGCGGGGACGGTGGGGAAAGGTTTTGGTCCGAATCGCTTCACGGAAGTCAGTCGCATCGATGTAGTCAGCCACCTTGCAGCTGACAAGGTTGCGGAACTTGGATCCATCGGTCATGTCGTCGACAACCACGATATTGGTCACGCCACGGTTGTTCAACTCCTTGACGATGTTTGAACCGACGAAGCCGGCACCACCGGTGACAACAATCATTTTGGTTCGATTTGAAATGGAAAAGGCGATAAATATGGAAGTGGAAGGAGGAGGAGGAAGTTCAAGTTGAGAACTCGGTGATGGGGGAGATGTTCATGGCCGAGAAGGAGCGACCAAGGTGAGGAACATCCTTCTTAGGATGCATATCCAGGTGTTTGATGAATTGGGCACAAAAGGAAGGGTCAACTTTTTGATTTTTACTCCTGTAGATAGGGCGATATACCACCATAATTGACTCGTAGAGTTTAATTGAAGCCCTTGCTGCCCTATATCCGTAGAAGATGAAGCTATAGATGAGAGTAATACATCTAGTTAAGTACCTACATACATACATATGTACCTAGATACTTCGAATTGACTTCCTGCTCCCCTTCTTTCAGGTATAGAGCAAATGAACTTGGTTTTATTCAAGTATATTCTCGGGATATTTATTTGTTGTTCAGGTACCTCAAGACTCACCTTTGACGTTGATAAACATGGATTATCCCTTCTAAGGCTGTCCCTTCTAGCACTACTTAAAAGCAGACGCCGAGATATCGGCATCTCAATGCCGGCAATTATCCTGGGGCACATCATCTCCGAAGTGCACCTGGAAGCTATTCATCAATATGTTTGACCAATTCCGGGCTCGAGTATTAAACATTCTCATTTTACTAGACCTCAATGATATGACCTTGGAAAAACAACGCTATTCATCGTATTTAGAAATGAGTGTTTCAATTTCCACAGTGGGCATGCCCACCATCTCCAGAGCGCCAAGTCGCACGGCGCTTGGCTCATAATCGGAACTCCGATGCTTCAATCTAACTGGAACCGACCCATCGTTCATAATACTCAACTCGTGTGGTTATCTACGCTAGCCTACTCCATAGATTGCTACGGAGTACAGGTTACGTTCTCATCCTCTCTCTCATCCCCAAGGATATACCCCGCTCAATTTTGGGGCAAGTAATCTCTCCCGATGGTCTGGGTTGGGGGCGACAACAAAATGAGATTGTGGGGCGAGAAAACGGTGGAGAGGCTGACGGGGGTCGTGCTGCATTGATTCCGGTTCCTAACGGGACCCTGTCAAGGCAAAGGGGCTATCTACAAAGGCACTTGTCAATGTCATTATCAGGCGCCACCAGTGCTTACGAATGTGGCTTTTGAAGAAGAAAAAGAAAATATATTAATATGCCCGAGATAGGTATACGGAGAAATGGATCGCTGTCTCTCCGCAACGGAGGTACCGGAATATATCCGGAGTGCACAGTGCGCATGGACAGTGCATATGGATGAATCAAGTTCTGAGAAAAAGGGAATACAATAATACAATTATTGGACTCCTTGCTATTTTTTACCGCATTTGCCACAAATAAGTAGAATAAAGTACAATAGATCTACATGAGTGCATATGACAGTTGACATATGATGGTCTCTTATCTTCCCAGGTTGTTAGTAAAAGATAAGCCTCAAGCCCTAGATTGGCTGACAGGGAGTTCTAAGACATTTCTTACTTGTAACAACTTTGGAAGTTACATAGAAAGTGTTATGTCCCTAGTACTTTTTCTATAGGGATAACTTAACTCTAAACTCGAACTACCATCTGATTCTCTGGGGCTATTGAACATTACTCTCCTTGCTGTCTGCTGTCGAGATAAGCCCTCCACCAGTAGGCGCCCATTATTCTCTTGTTCTTGGGACACTCGTGGAGCCATGGGCATTGACAGCCGCATTGTCCAGAGTGACATGGTTCATTATATTAAAACTCGGCTCTCCCAGTTATGTTGGATCTGCAAACGCTTTCTGCGGGTCATGCCAGTATGTCTCAGTATGAACACACCTCACTATGGTGGCCCGAAGAGCGTATCCAATCTACCCTCGATGCAAAGTACATCGTCAGTCGTCTGCGACCAGAGAATATCCCACGTCTCTTTAAATTACCGGACTGGGGCGAAGGTTTGACCAGTGAGACGTACATGGAATGGATCCTCACAAAGGCCGGCCGTGTTTTCATGATCCTTGATGCTATCGGCATTCCCGATCGGATCTTCGCGCTAGTTGACGAATCCTGCGACGATGACGATTTACCCGTCGCGGAACATAGCGTCGATTTACTACATTTATCCCCCGATGGAGAAGATCTCGCCCTTGAGGCCAGTTTCTTTCATGCGCAATGGCGCTTCCTGGTCCGTGGGATAGATGAGGGAGACCATGTCATCTATACCGAGAATGAGGGCGTTCCGGTCGAGGCGGTACGCACCAATACCGGCAGCGGGATACATGGCCGTGATGATACGGTAGACAGGGTAGTCCTCGCCGGCTCAGTCTGTCGAGTCTACATGCGAACCCAAGTGCAAGTTGGCGGTGCACCACATTTCTTCTCTGCTGATGAGGTTCTTGCTGAGATCCGCAACTTGAAAAAGTTGTCGCACGAGCATATCGTCTCCGTCTTTGCCTCATATCTAAAAGATGACAGCGTCTGCGTGCTTTTCACAGGCGCCACGGCAGATCGAAACCTACACAGTTTCCTGACAGATGAGCCGATGTCCTTCAAACGACTAGAAAAAGAGCCACGTCGTCAGATCTTGATCACCTGGCCCCACTGCCTTGCATCTGCAGTCTCCTGGCTGCATGCACGCGGCCACTCCCACGGCGCAATCCGCCCATCCAACATCTTCATCGACGCAAACTTTGACATCTGCCTCGGTCAATTCCAAGCACTCGACTCCCTCCTGACACCACCACAAGTCAACGACCTTGAGGCATACAACTACTCCGCCCCAGAGCGCTGGACTCGTCCCGCAGCTCCAGTCATCCCACAAAAGCCAGCACAGCCCTCCCAAACACTCCTTCAATCCGGAGGACGTACAAAGCGCAGACAACGACCAACCCGTCTAGCCCTAGCCCCATTGAACGAAAGCCCACCGGCATCCCCAGGCGGTACAAGACCAAACTCCGCCGCCTCAAAAGGCACAGTAATCCGCATCGGCCTACCAGGCTCACCAACCCGCTTCTCCTTCGCCTTCTCATCCTCCTCTTCATCCTCCGAAGCCTCCTCAGCAGCGTCATCAACCCACACAGACGCAACAGCAACATCCCCACAGCCAATGAAACACCGCATCTCATCCTTCTGGCCCCGAAGAAACAAAAATACCCCCTCAGCCCCATCAATAATCTCAACCTCAACATCCTCCTCCTCAAACACATCAACCATAACATCTCCAAATCCCCATCCCTCCCCTTCATCAACCCTCTTCCCAATCCCACCATCCTCCCTCCGCCACTCCAAATCCACTCAATCCCTAGCACCATCCTTCACAAGACCCCTAACCTCCCACACATCCCACACATCTTTTTCTGAACCCCAACCAAACCGCCACGCCCCGGCAGATATATTCTCCCTCGCAGCAACAACCCTCGACATCCTAACAACCCTACACAAAAGAACCCTCACATCCTTCAGCACGCACCGCAGCGCCCGGAACCGGTCCGCCGGACGCGGCGGCGGGATAGCAGATGCATCCTTCCATCTCGCGCGGAATGCGGTGCAGGTTCAATCGTGGATTGCATTGTTAGAAGGCGATGCCTTGAAACGTTGTCGACGGGATCGACGCTCCGATCGTGCGTTCTGGGCTGTGCCGAAGATGTTGATTGTTGTGCGGTCCATGCTTGATTTTGAAGGTGAGAAGAGGCCGCTTGCAAAGCGGGTGAGGAGGGGGTTTGCCGATGCTATTACCCGCGGACGCGGTGGGGGGGATAAGGATGGGATGCGGGGGTTGCATTGTGTTAAGGAGAAACGGGGGAAGGGGGAAGGATTGAAGGGATCTAAAGAGAAGGAGAAGGATTGGGCACAGAAGGATTGGGAACAAAAACATGAGAATGGGGGGTTGGAGGTTATTCGCGAGACGGGGGTTGGGAAGAGTGCTTTTTCTGGTGCTTCTTCGGCTCCGATGGGAGTTTCTGAGTCTGACTCGGTTTGCGGGTCGGTTTCGGAGTTTGATTTTGGGTTTGGGGATGCTGGGAGTGAGAGCGAGAGTAATGTTGAAGGAGAATTTGTTGATTTTGAGATTGAGGAAGATGATATTTCGGAGTTTGAAGAGCCGGAGATACGAGTGGAACAGGTTTCGCCTCAACTGTATCTGCCAGAGTTGGATATGAACATTACTGGGATAGAAGGGTTGACGTTTCATAAGTAGATAGAGATGTACGATAATGTCTTGATGGTCTAATGACCGGGTTCTTTATGCAGCACTAATAATTCATTTCTTGTGTACACTTCATGCTTCGTGAAAAGACAGACCAAGGATAACATAACCTGTATGCAAAAACAGCACGCCAACTCCAATATATCATGTAGTGACTTAGCCGAACTCGTCTATCCCAAATATGTGATGCTATCAATACAATGGCTTGAGCCACAATCGTCAAGGGTCGAGTATGAGGAAAACAACAAAATCAAAGCCAGATAGCAACGGCACCCAGTAGACCAGACAGCACCAAAGATCCAGCGAGCAAGCGCTCAGTAACTGGCGAGCCGACGGTCACAAAGTGAGCAGTGCCTTCCTTTGTTGCCGATGCAGAGGCGGATCCGCTTGAGTTGACGTTAGTAGCCTTGCTGTTCTTACCGGTCGCTGTGGAATCAGAACCCTTCTTAAAGGTCTGTCCCAAGGTAGGAAGCGGCGAGTTTGGGTCAACTGCCCATCCACCAGAGGTCGAGGCAGGGCACTCAATGGCGGTGAGGCTGGAGGCGCTCTTGCGGTAGGCGGAAAGGGCAACTCCGGTCGGGTGCAGAGTAGCCCACTGAGACTTGAGGTTGTTAAAATCAGGGGACACGGGTGTCGGTGTGCCCTTGCGGGTAAATCCATCTTCGATGCTGCTCGCGGTCGCAGTCGCAGCGTCGACAGAAGGTCCATAGCTGATCAACCCATAGTCGTTGGTCTCCTCGATCCACTCGTAGATAATGGATCCAGACCAAGTATCAGACATGTGCTCACCAAAGATGGCAGCCTGGTCCTCGAACGTGCGAGGTGAGGGGGTGTTGCAGCCAGTCTCGGAGAAGAAGATAGGGATTGGGTAGTCAGTCGCGTTCTTCTGTAGAATATTGTATCCAGACTGTTCATAGCTGGATTCACCGCACCATTCGTAGGCGTTCAGCGAGTAAAAGTCCAAGCGGTCGGATGCATTCTTGGCACAGGCCATGTAGTTTTGCAGCATGGGTCTCAGATCGGAAATATCGGCTGCAGAGTAACCAACGGGAATCTCGCGATAGCCCTTCTTATCACGGTAGGCCTTGATATCGCGAGCAGCCGCCAAGACATAGGGGGCAGCAGCCGAGCCATTGGCCGTGGTGAGTACCTCATTTCCGACCAAGACACCGGCAGTGTTGTCGAACTTTTGGAATTCATCAAGCACCTCCTTGAAGTGATCAAACTGAGTCTGATTCCAGTGAGGCTCGTTCTGCGATCGTCAGTAGATGATCCACATGGAAAAAAAAGTGGACCTACCTGTTCGATCTGGGTATTGAAAGTGTCCAAATCGACGAACAAGTGGATTCCTAGACAACCGCATTAGTACACATAATTATCCTGGGAAGTGGAATCAATCATACCAGCATCGGCGAGCGCCGACATACAGCCCTTGTGATCAGCATGGGGATCCACGTGATACACACGGATCGCATTGGTGCCCAGCTCGGACATCCGAGCGATATCACGCTTGCATTGGGCAGTGTCGACAAGCGGGTCACTTGGGGTAAGCTGATAAGCAATGCCTAGTCGAGTCAGTTGGGCAATATACCTACAGTGTAGGATTTCTAGGTACCCTTGATGTAGAACTGGGTTCCGTTCTCGTAGAAGAACTTGGAGCCGACGGCGGAAATGGGCGAGATTGCGCCCACTGCGGTAGCTTGTAAGCCAGCGAGTAGCAATGGCACTGCCGATAATGCCAGGGATGACAACATGATTAAATTCTGTAAAAGTAACAGTGAAATAGACGATCCGATGAAATAGCAATGGCTTGAAGAGAAGAAAAGCAAAGTCTCTCAACTCTGGTATGTACGTTGACGCTCTTGCCCAGATAACGGAATCAGGGCAGGTGCAAACAAAAAAATAAAATTACAATCTCAAGAATTTTAAGGGAGGAGGGAACGTAGACGTGAAACATGGAAATAGCAGCAGGTCAGTTCCTTGATTTGGGACTGTAGCAACCAAATTACCTGCAGGGCGTTTATTTCCAACTAGCGTGCTTCATTCCTGACCTCATTTAGGACATTCCAGATAGTATTTTGTTTGAGTTCCAACTAAGCTTCAAGGTATACAGAGTATACAGAGTACAAAGTATAGTAATCAGTGTGTTAGAGTACACAACATATACAACTGGAGTACGGAGTACACCTGGGCAACTGACTGTTGATTGTTGACTGTTGACTGTTGACTCCAGGGCTGTGCCTGGCCCGTTGGGGCCCAGCCCTAATTCCCCATACGGATATCACACAATTGGAGTATGGAGTAACTATGGAGTAAATCGAGACTATGGAGTACTCCGTGCAGATACTACTCCGTACAAAGTAGATAGCTACTCAAATAAGTAGAAGATGTGCAGTCCCCAGTCAATATTGAAATATTTAAATTTAATACTTGTTCTGTGCCAAAGTCTGAAATTTCATCCAATATTGTTGTGATGTTGCCCCCCTAACCCGGAATATACCGAGTTCCACAACACACCTCGCCCCTATACTATAAATACTCCCCTAATATATAAAAATACTATTCTTACCTTGGAAGGCTTGAGACATGTTTATACCAACTATTTATTGTCGCTATTACCACTGTGCCACCATCGGACAAGTATTGCCCCTCATCTTAAACCCTGTCAATCACTCCCTTACCCTTATATCCACTTTTACTAGACATGGAAAAAGATTGTCCTTCAAAACCTGGCACACGGCAGCTCATCGATCGGCAAATTATTTAATTTTATTTTCTTTCAGAAAAATTCCGTAGTTATCGTAGGGAGTATACTCCATACATGTAGTTATCTTCTTTGTTCATACACATATGTATGTAGGATTGGGCAGGTATCGGGCTTGGAAGAAATCAAGGTCTCGTGGACCCCTAATGCATGTAACTTTGAATATCACTAGCAATAACGCTAATAAGATGCGAAGTCTTTTTTAAATTCCAGACTGCCACGTTACTCCACTGGGCGGTTTTCGGCGGTCACCATGGGGGGCTAGAACGAGGTCCTTGCGAGATAAGGAGGTTAGGGTGCTATGGCGAATATCTCGAGATTGAAAGCAGATGGTGTTTAAAAAAAAACGTAGTAGGTCGCAAAAAAATAACGTCGCATTCGTCTAATATCTATGTAATTAGGTGTCGTGTTACCTCTTAAGTAGCAGATCTATAAACATCCCTTAACATCCTTGGATGTGCAACAGTCCAGACTTCGCTCCAATCTCCACTCCTCCACTTCATTCCGACAAATCCACCAATTATCATCGCCACACGCAGAGTGTTCGTCAGCTAGTGGATCCTTCCATTAGGATCATCTGGGCTTTTCCCTTGGACTTGTCACCAAAAACGGGAGATTCTGTAAATGACGTTTCCGCAAAGGGGGGGGGAGAGAAACACTACTATAATATCCAGCCCGCATCCGGTCCTAGATTATTTTTCTCTAATGGACTACTTCAACTCAGCCCTATCCCGTACCTGGTTTTATCGATATCTCGACATGGTTCTATAAGCCCCTTTACCATTATACCCGATCGCACGATCCACAAAAAATATACCCGAGATACATACAATTCGACCTATCCATCCACAATGGCCTCCCCGTTCCACATCACCCGACACGAACAAGTCGAGCTAGAGCGCAATGAAGCTTTTCGAGTAATGCGCGAACAGCTCCGCCGCCAGGAATGCGGTATGGAGCGACCGAGTTTCTGCGCCGGCCATCGACACTCCTGCACCTCCACCGAACAAGAAACCTACCGCCTCCATCGCGACATCATTCACACCCTCCTCGTCCCGCTCTTCCTAATCAACCACCAAGCCGAGCGCGTCGCAGCACGCACCCTCCCGAGCCAGAAAGGCGCCGAGCCCGAACGCGCATTCCGCGGCGAAGCCCGCAGCGCCTTCGCCTGGCTGAACTGCATTCTCACCGAAGAACATGACTGGTACCTTACAGCCCGCTGTCCCGCCTGCATCGTCCAGCACGTGCTACACTCCGAGCCGACAATCCGATTCGTTGCCGTCGCCTCGCAGCTCGCAGGACCCCGCTCCGGCTTCCGGTGCTGGCTCAACGCCCTCGAGACAGCCGTCTGCGAAGATCCCTTCTGGGGTGATGCCTTCTGGCCGGATATCGAGGAGCGCGCATCCCGTCTGACTGACGGCGTGCAAGAGCTCGTCCGCCAGTGCTACGAGCTCAGCGCGACACTCGATAACCCAGCTCGGGTTAATCCGTCACTCGCCAAGACCCCCATGCCTGTCTACGGCAGTCGCTCCGCCTCCTGCACAATTCCCCTGAAGCCATCTAGTTTCGCGCGGAAACAGCTCCGGCTCACGCGGGAGGAGCAGAGATATCGTTCCTCGCTTCTGTGGAATTGCTCGCAGGAGATGACACAGCCGCTGGCCGGCTGCACTACTGCGACTCAGTCTCGGCGCCGGTCACTGACTTCATGAGGGAGATCTTTTGGGCCATGGTGGCGACTCTCGCTGCCTTGTGCATTTCCTCTCAACTCTCAACCAAACCGGCTACTTCACACTGCCGACCGGGACTATTTTCCAGAACCAGCCCTTTCTTTGCCGATTGAAACCACTCGGGATTCCAGAAAGGTATCTACGGACCTTGGGAATCTACGTTGTACAGAGAACCCTATCGGGAATTTCGCGGATGTCAATTTCCCGATCTCATGGGACACATGGTACTCCCTGGCGTTCCACGCGACCGAGACCAGATTCTCGCTATGCAAGGGTCTCCGCGGATAGGGTGTCCGCTGTGATGATGCAATCAGACCCAAAACCGTGGATGATTGAAGTATACCATCCCCTCGGGTCGATGGAGATACTCCACGGTTGAAAAATGCGTCGGTCTACATGGCCGACGGGAATGATGTGATTTGTCGATCATGTCGGATTACAGTGATTATACCTACATGTGTAGGTAGTGATAGTATGATAGTATATAATTTTAATCATAATCTACTTTTTTTCCCCCTAACCATGGTTCCTATCATGTAACGCGAATGCACTTAATATCAGTTGACGTATACTCTCCTATTTGGCTTTCGTATAGATTAACCATAAAATAACCAACTCCACATCGCATGTCAAATAAATTCTTAAATTTGCTAATTCATATGACCCGAATGGAGTACAACAGAGTGTGACAGTCCAGAATTAATCTAATGCCGTGGCGACACACTCTAAGTGAGACGGTGGAGTAAACCGGAGATGGGAACAGGGAAGTGAACCAGATCTCGGTGCACGGTGGAAATTAAAACGGTCCCAACGTCCCTCAGACGATCGGGCTGGATCTGAATCTGGGATATATGGGGTTGTCTGTCATTGTGCCACTCGGATTCCAGGGTTCTGGGATTCTAGGGTCTCCGGAATGCGAACTTGCTGCGAACTAGGCATTGCATAAATCTTAGACCTAAGTATATATACTTATACAATATATCTAGTTCTCCCCGGGGCCATGGATACTCTACCTATCTATATATCTATATATCTATATTGTAGCCTTGTATGTACTATGCGTTGGCAAAGAGTATATGCCGATGCCCAACCCCTCTCCGGAAACGGAAGGGAATACATTCGTCTGCGTATACACTGGGAAAGTACGGCGTACTCAGTACCTCATCCAGGCCCACGCTCCACATGCGTTCTGTGGTACTGGCGACTTGTGAAACCGAGTCCGCATTAGGGGAATATGTAAAAGCATAATATAAGTCTTATGCTTGAGTCTGGTTCGGGTAATGAGGCCTTCATTTTAGTATCAATTTAAGTATCAAATATATAATATCCAAAGTATAATCAAAATCCATGTACTCCGTACTCCGTGATTTTAAAGTGTATTCTGGTCTCAACTTGCACAACCAGAAAATGATCGTCACCCCCGTGGAGCCAAGACGAAAGCCCATCGGTCGCTCTAGACTACATTAATATTTTTTTTTATACGGAGTACATTATTACTATACATTGGACTTGTATTATTTCTATCTAATTTTTACTATAATTTGGTTCTATCAGATTAATTTTCATTCAAAATTATAATATATATAATATATCTCTCTATAAATTAGAATATCCCTTACAGCCAAAAAATAAAAATCCAAATCCAAAAAAAAGAAAGAAAAGTAAAGTGGAAACCGATGACTCCATGACTTGGGAAGGTCTAGACTGGTCCCGACCTGAAGAGTCTGGCCCCAACCCTTGCCCCAGTTCGTACCCAGTACATGATCTAGTACCCTATAGCCCATACTATGCCGAAGTACCCAATACCCACTTTGCCCTTCCCGTCAATTTCCATTCGATTCACGCCCTCTTTTGCTTCTTCTTCTTCTTCTCTCCCCATCCCTTCTTCCTTTTCCCCTCCAAATATTCAATCATCTTCTCCCTCTTATACTCCTTTCTTTAACATCATCTCTATATCTCTATACCAACTTTTAAATTTCCCGCTGATCCACGCTCGGACCCGATCATCATCTTTGGGTCATCTTTCGATCATCTACCATCATTTGACGGATGATTCATGACGGCTGCCATCTCTTTCCGTCCGTTGGATAAAACAGACTGGATGCCACCCTCATGCAATGGACAGTATTGGCCTGTCACTCCCACTCTTGACGATCACACCATGCATGTCCCACCAACAGTGAAACTTGACACCAGAGACCATCTTCCCCAGAACTCAGATACTCAGGAAACTGTAAACCCCGCCAGGATTCGTCGACGAGCTTCACAAGGATCTCTTCGGACTAGACCGTCACAGGTATCTCGCTTTCTCTCCAAGAGCAGCGTTGCCGTGAACTTCCCATCGTGGGATCAACGTGCCTCGCCCAGTTCACCCGGTTCGCCCTATCGTCTAGAGTCTCGCACTCGGTCGGTCGACTCTCGTCTTCGTCTTTCAACCACTGTGTCTCGCGGGCCGAGGCCTTTGGCTGCTTCACCCGCTTGGAACTCTCATTATCAGTCCGAATACCCCGCCACATTACCCCCCACGCCGCCAGAGGAAGACATCCACGTTGCGTGGAACCCCAAGTCCGAGATGATGTTGTTTGACACACAATCCCATCACCCGGGCTCCATGGCCATGATGGACGACAACCCGAGTGTGGAAAATTCTTCTGCGACCGGTGCTTCGGATACACTCAGCAGCCCATCGGATGGGCTCTCCCATAGGTCCTCCAGCTCTGGAGGCAGCCCTGGGCCCCACGACGACATGGATTGCCAGCAGGACATTGGCTCATGGCTGGATCATGGCATCGACTTGACTGGTAAGCTTTCCACACATCCGTGGCCTCAAGGCCAATCACTGACTTTTTTTTCTAGCTTCATCACTTGCCCTCTGCAAGACACGAGGCGAGGCCGTCAAAATCGTTTCCCAGACTCTTCCATATCCCAGAACATCTGATCAGGCGGTATCAGTACCGAAAACCGACAGTGTGTTTTCCTCCATCGTGCAGGCCGTCCACAATCACTTGCAGCCTGGCCAGTCACCCTATATCAATGTCACCCACGCAGTACCGGAGCAATTCAGCCTTTCAAATCTGCCCCACTCTCCTCCCAGCACTCCTCGTTCTCCGACTGCTGCCGAGGATTACTTTAATGCCACAGTTTTCTCCAGTGCGGCAGTGGTGGGTGCTTACCATGACTACCGTGGACCCCTCCAACGGCAAATGTCCCACGCCCCGATGCCCATTGTTCCCCCTCGCAGCGTCAACATCTCGGTACTCGAGCGCTACCTCCCCCCAGCCTCTGCTCAAGAGTATCGTGATCTGTTTTGTCGTACCCGTCCATCTTACCTCGTTGATCGCATGAGCGAGCTATCGCCTAATGGCGGCTCTCTCCTCTTCGTGTATCCGACAAAGAAAGGTGCATCAACCTTCAAGTCCCAGTACCTGGGCCCCATTCTCGACCCCCTTCTCCGCCAACTCGTGGTGGTGAATGAGTTGTCCGCAGACGTGGGCCGCTACCTCGGCAAGCTCTCCTCCGTCTCTCAAATGGATGACTTCGCCACCATGAAGGCGAACATCGTGGCACTCTGCGAATCACTGAGCGATAACGATTCCTCCTCACGATTCCACATAGCAGATGCAGGCCGCGGAGAGGCCCACCTCGACCGCAATCTCTGGGCTGAGTGGTTCCTCCACCAAGAGAAGGCCCGTATGAAGGAAGTCCTAAGTCTGTACTGGCAAAACGGCCGCCGCTCATCCAAGAACGCAAGCTCCGGATGCTCCGGCATGATGAGCAACAAGGAAGTCACGTCTTCCGGACTCCTGAGTGAGATCTGCGATGGCATCCGCAAGCGGCGCTATTACGAGGACAATGAGCCTCGTGATGGTATCGAGCTTGGTGTCTTTGTGATTCGTCGAACGAATTAGATCCTTGCAGCATTGCTAGATCGCTCTTTGCTCCCTCTTCCTCGAATCCTCACCCCTTTTTCATTCTTCTACCACCCCCTCTTCCGCAATAGCATATTTTAACAAACGGCCTTGACAAAAGATGACATGGGACCCATGGAGGTGTCCCCGGTGTTGGATTTCGATTTTTCGGTGCGAAAACAATTTCGCACCTTTGCATGACTCGTTTGGGGATTCTACTCCCCGCGCGAACATTTTTTTTTGGATGAACTATGAATACCCCGGTTGTTGGCGATTCGGGTTTTATGAATTTTTTTTTTCTCTGTCTTGATGACGGATAGATATACACGATTTGGTGGGAATATATCTGCTATTAACAATATCTTTTCTTTTCTTTTTCTGTAATTGTAGGATATCACTGGTCTAAGTACATGTAGGGGTCGTGCTGGTGGTTCCGTCAGGCTCTCGTTAGGCATCACCGAAATGTGCCTGGACATAGGGTCAGCCCTCACCTTACCACTTTCGTCCTATGGCTTTCATTGTAGAAGATTGGTTATCTATGTTATTTATAGCGTGATAATTAATTGATTCAGAACTTCTAGGCACACATTGTATAAAGAAGTTATTTTGTAGGGACTTTTACCCTATTCTACTATTTGCGGCTAGTTATTCTGAATGGGCATGAATACGCACCTACAGAGACAATGGAGATATTGAAAGATAGTTACCTAAAAAGACATTGTAGAAGAATCTTGAATGTGACATCCTTATGCCATTTTTAGCTAAATGAATCAACTTCCTGAACTACGTCACCAATATTAGAGGCTTGTCTTTATCTAGATCTAGCCGGGAGCTAGGGACATGATATCTCAATGTAAAGCAATCATTTTTGGCTTTTCTCTATTGTATCAACGGGTTGAATAGTCATGGTCTATACACCTGTGATCACAATTGTACAAGTGACGGCCATTCGTGCCTACCCTTAGGATGTATAGCTTACAATAGCTGTGGCCTGAATTGCAAGGAACACCAATAGAAGGCGGGAAAACTGATGTATACCAACTCACTGTGCTTATTCTTCTACTTCTTCCACACTGTTTCTCTCAAACTAGAATCAGAAAGTCCATTTCCTCTTCACCTTGTCTCCTTCACCTCATTGCCGATTCTCCTCGGGGCGGCCAAACATTCTGCCGTCCATACTCGACCGTGACCCACCCCTCTCATCTCATCTTCCTTTAATCACTAACTTAATGCAATCTATGCAATCTACCACTCTTTCTCGCCCACCCTCGCCACATACGATGTCCTACCCAAACCCTCCGCCCCTCAGCCCTGGCGGCGGGGCTGGCGGCGCACCCTCAAAACGCGACAAGCGGCGCACCGCGCTCCAGGAGCGGCTCCAGGAACTGACGGGTCAGTTCAGCAATAACCGGGACACCCAGTTTCGTCAGCAGTTGCATGCACTCCAGTGCGATATGACCCTGATCAACAATGCTGATCCTTACGTGACTGGACCGCTCCCGGACTCTGCGGAGAGCATTGCTACGCTGATTGAGGATACTGTTGGTGGCGGCAGCAAGTTTGCGAAAGAAATGGCTGGCATCGCTGGATCCTGGTATTCCAGGTTTGTCCAGCAGGTCAATGAGATCAAGGAGAAGAGAGACGCAGAGTTGGTCATCGCTGTGGTGAGTTTCATGCTTTTCTCATCTATAAGGAGTTTTCCCTAACCAGTGACTTTTTTTTCTATACAGAATAATTACAACAACGTCATGGAAAGACAACAGCGGGACCGTGATTTCCGCACTTACTTCGCACAAGAAGAATTCCGTCATCTATCTTCCACCCTTCGAGAGCGATTGGTGCAGAATATCTCCGGCAAGCGCGCCCGTCTGATGCGTGAAAAGGAGCAGCTCGACATTGCCGACACGAATGCCCTCCTCCTCCACCCCAACCAGTTCAGCATCACAAACCCCGCCAGCCCTGGTGGCATCCACAGCAACCGCAAGACCACTCGGCACACCCGTCACCGCGTTGACCTTGACGAGCTGGGCACTGGTTTCATGTCGGAGCTGAACAAGCGCAAGCGGAAGGCTCCAGAGGAGGAGACTGGGTCACCTGCGCGGGACGCGGGCGATGCCACTCCCGCGAAGCGCAACAAGGCCGAGGTCACAAAGGAGCAGGTGGCACCTACCTACTCAATCCACTCCCTTTTCACCGACAAGGAACTCAATGCACACGCAAACCAGGCGCACGTGGCAGCTGTCCACTTCTTCTCTACCTCCAGACGCCCAGACCACGGATCCGGCGTGGTGACGAACGGCAACAATACCGATGCCGAGGATACCCCGGAGGGCACAGGCCATGAAGATAACGGCACCCCAAGTGCAGCAGACATGATGCGCACCGCCAGCCACAATTTCCACGCCACCAGATCCACCCGCACCACCGCCGCGCACAGCGCTCTGAGCGCCCTAGCCGACCTGGCCGATAAGCCCGCCACCCGCCCGATCCTCCCCTACCACGTTCTCTCCAACCACCACGCCCGACCCAACGGAAACGCACCCCCATTGACCTCCCTAATGAACGAGGAAGTCGACGACGACTGCGCGCGCATCGGCCGCCTCGCCAGCAAACCACCCAACTGGATCGACGCATCTCTAGTCGAACTCGTCGCTGCACCTCTTCCTACTTCCGCAGAACCAGTCGATGGCCACCCCGCCGACCCGGCGATCTTCAGCCAGCTGCACCCGGATTTCTCGCCTTCTATGGGTATCGACTGGACTCCTACCGTCCACCAGCCCGGCTTCGAGATGTTCCAGCCTGCTGCTATGGAGCGCGAGCGCAGTCGAAAGCGGACGCGCAATCACTAGGGATTTGCACATGAAGTTTCGGATGTACGTTAAGATGGGTTGGGATGGTGTTTATCGCTGGATGCGGTTACGGATTACCCTTTATCATTGATCATATTAGCTATGCTGTGAGGGATGGACCTCGGAGGTGTTTGGGATTTCGATTTCTATATTTCTTTTTTTTTTCTGTGTTTATTTTCTTTATTCGAAGACTAATGTTTGTTCCAACCTGCCTGGCGTTGTTGGGAACACACATAGTACTCTGCTTTGATAGTTTATGCTTGCCCGTATGTTGGGCGGTACAATTTGCATGGATATCTCGTTTTTCAGCCTTTATAACTTGGATTATCTATATATTCGTAGCCTAGACTTAGGGATATCTCCATCTGGTTAGGACGATATATGGTCAGCATCACAGCCCAATATCATTCGAGAGAAGGTTATCTACAGCTTACCCGAAGTGTTCCAATATTCCCAAGATAACAAATGTGTCAATGATGAGCCCATAGATACCCTTCGATTAGAGGTGGTTTTATTTAGCCTACTAGCTAGCTAGGTAAGCGTCCTCAGATAATTCCACATCATTCAGTGGCTTAATCTACACACCACATTACTGTAACGCACGTCCACGTAAAGCGGTAGTGTAGCCATATAGTCTCGGGGTCCTCAATTTCGTCAACATCTTGAAGGCCGAAGAACAAGGTCTCCATGTAAATTGTACCCGACATAAGGGTAAGCATGAACTATCAAAGCAGAGTACTATGTGTGTGTTCCAACAACGCCAAACAGGTTGGAACGAACATTAGTCTTCGAAGAAAGAAAATAAAAAATAATTTCGATCGAAGACAGCGGCACTTGGGGTAACCGAGCTAGGCCGCGTTCCATCTCATTTGTTCCTTCCCAACCCGCTTTGAGGAGTCTCCAACTGTTTGCTGTTTGTTCATCGGCTCCTTGAGATCGTACTCATTAGGGTGATAGACCAGGTTAGAGATTGGCTTGGAGTGCTTTGTCTTTTCCCTTGACTTCCTTGGCTTGGGGCTGTGAGACTATGCGGACATTCGCTTCACATCGTTGTGGTCTGGATTATTGATTGAAAAGGGTATGATGACGTATAGTGTAAAGGTGAGTTGAAGGTAGTGAGGGATAAGAGAAAAGGAAGAATGAAAAGAGAGGATAATTTATAGGCAAACAAAGTAGGCGAGAGTAAGAGTACAAGTGAGTAGAGGATGTGATATGGAAAAGATACGGCAGAAACAACGTGTGAATAAAGTGGTTTCTCTTCAGATGATGGCGCAATCATCTGGGGTCGTAATCTCTGGATATATTCCCATACGCCTCCAGTATTATGGGTTATATTACTTAGATATTCTGATTCCGAACCCCGGGGGCTGTTGGGAATCCTAGAGGTGGAGTTAGGCAGTGCCTCAGGGGTTGGACGTCGGCTGGGACAAGGAGGAGAGTATTGACGTTAATAACTTGGGTTTGGGGTTTGTTTGGATGTGCTACGTACACGTATATAACCCAGTTCTGGCCTTTTGAGTGATATTCTCCAGTTTGTAAATTTTGATGTACAACTTAGGGCTAGCATCCATATCGTCATCATGACAAAAACGGAACCTATCCCCGATTATTCTATCAAGTAGATTCTCAATATACTTCTAGATCGCAGCAAACACAATATCCCAAGTATCAAACTCACCCTCCATCCTCATGCTCCGGCGCGCCCTCTCCATCCACCCTCTCCTCAAACTACCACTAATGACCTCACCACCACGACCAAAAGCCGAATTCCCCAAACCACTCTTCAGCGGTAACATAAGACCAAGCCTCCAAACATTCACCGAAGAAGCCGCAATCCCATCCGCCCACAGCCGCATCCTCCCTGCCATAAAACACGACCACCTCGAAGTGGAAGCCCACAGCAACAAAATCCTCTCCTCGACAGACTCAGACGAACAAACCCGCTTCCAAAACCAATTCACCTGGGAACTATCCCGCCATCTAATTGGCGAGGAACTCGTCATCTATCCAGCCCTGATCGACTATCTCCCAGACGGCCAGGGAGTAGCAGATAAAAACAGACTCGAGCATCGTGGTGTTAAGCACCAGTTGAAATCGTTTCAGGGTCTCTCATCTACGGATCCGAGGTTTTTGCCAACGCTTGAGGGGCTCATGCGGGATTTGGGGATTCATGCGAGACATGAGGAGGATGTAGACTTGCCTAGACTCGAGGAGTTATTGTCTAAAGAGGAGAGTGTTGAGTTGACTAAATCCCTGGATCGAGTTAAGATCTTTGTTCCGTCCAGATCGCATCCGCTTGCGCCTACGGAGCCGTTCTTTGAGACTGCTGTTGGGCTTTTGACGGCGCCGATTGATCTCTTGGCGGATTTGTTTCGGAAGTGGCCTGATGGGAAGGAGAAGAAGTGGTAGAGTTTGTAGGGGAGAGTCATGCTAGAGGATTTTGATATAGGTATTGAATCATGGTTATATGATATGAAGTTGATATGACAGTCCATTCTATCCATTCAGCCACTAATTAGAAATGCTCCAAGCTGAACAAACAATCCAAATTAATCTCTACTATCCTTTTCAACCCTAACACTTCCAATGTTAGAAGCCACCTCGTCATCTCATCCCTCCACAGCCAAAACCGCCGATCCCGTCGCGCCCAACCGCTGCCCTGAATAGCCATAGCGCTGCAAGCGATGCAACTTCCCCAATCGATTCGCAGTCTCGATCGCAGACTGCTGTGTCTCATCATCACCTGATGAAGATCGTCTCCGCTTCCATGCCTTACGGAACTGGTGCTGTTCGTCGTCCTGCTGTCTGTGCCGCATAGATAAGAAACCAGCATGTGCTTCCTTTTCTTCACTGAGGGCCTGGACCTGCACCGCCAACAAATTAGTTCATGATGCCTTATTGTTTCTGCTAGAAATCAAATCGGGAAATGTGATAACTATCTCGACTGCATGGAACAATACAATAGTAAAGCAAACAAAATAGTAGTCGAAAAGAAACCCTCCAAAAATACAAAAAAGAAATAGTTTCCACATACATACGATAACCACACCTCCTGATCGGAACTCCACGCCTTCTGACACCTCTCCAGCTGTCTCTGCGCATGCACAAGCTCCCTCTCCTGCTCGACCGTCCACCGATCTCGACTACGGATAATACTCGCCCAACTAACAGCGCGAGCGAGCTGGGGCCGCGTCGGACGCGTCTGGCTGGAATAGTGCACCCGGTTCTCGGAAGTCGAATCCGACACTGGATCCAGGATATTTTCCGGTGCGGATGATGCTGATTGGGGGGTGGGTGTTTCGTGGTTTGCGTGGGCCTTCACCGCTACCTGCACGGGTCCGTGAACGTCACGGTGCATGAAGATGGGTTCATTGTTGTGGGCGTGGGGACTGATGCTGGGGGAGTTTGATAGAACGGTATCCTTTTCGCTGAGGATTTCCAGTTCGGGGGATTTGCCTTTTAGACTTGTTCGTCGTTTCCAGGGGAGGGATAGTGGTGGTAGGGCTCGATGGACGATTGTGAATACCGACATGGTTGGGATCGATACAGATAAACTATGTGTATGGAAAAGGAATAGAAGATATTATCAAAGTATAGACTTTATACTTGTGATCTTTGTCTCTGGGAATGATCTTCTCATATCGTTACCAACCTGGCTTTTATAAATGTCCCGGTTCGCCTCCCAAGTGGTATTTCACGATCTGGCCAGACCGATACCCAAGGACGAAAACGCGTGCAGGGACACCTCGCAGACACCTCGCACGGAGGTGGGGAATGCGAGGCTCTCCGGCTTCTGCTTGGCTGCCCACGCGAGAAGTATACGATCGTGCAGGAGGCGCGGGTTGGTCTGGTTGGTCTAGATGGCAGAGGACTGCAGGTTTGGTCGAGACTTCAATGTAGATTGTGTTTGCTTCGGGTACGGTTTGACGGTTTGAGGGTTTGGTTGTACAGTTGTTTCATTAGGATGAGACAAAAGCGGATTTGCAGTTGATGTTGACGTTGACTCGGTTGGTATAATGGGCTGGACTGAGTTGAATTCTCGATTCAACTCATGCGATTAATGTGTCCATCCCTATTCTGTCGGATACTCGGGGAAATAAGGGATCTTGATGCAGGAGGGCTCCATGGTTGGCTGGATACATATGTTCGAGGTGCGATATACACAGGGTGTTCGCAGTTGTAGTCAAGGATCCCCTTCCGGGATTTGGTACGTTGGTCACTTTGGTCCAAAACTTGGAAGTTATTGTATACAGTACCTCATTAATGTCCAACTGATGATGCTAGAGACTAGAGAGGCCTAAACTAATCACAGGCACAATAAACCCCCCAAAACAGCCCAATGCTGCACACAAGCCTAACCAATAACCGTGAGGGAATCATAACCAGAACAAGAACAGACGCATTCAAAACAAAACCATGACGCCAGGTGCTCATCGGATATCAAAAAGTACATAATATAAAAAAAAGTGGGTGAAAAAAAAAAAAAAATGAGACGTTCATCGCCATGTATCCACAGAAGTACCCCGGTTGGCCTTGGCCTTTCTTTCCTCTCGGATCTGCTCGCCAATAATGATGCTAATGAGTCTCCGATGCAGATCAGCTTCTGTCCAATCGATCTGTCCGCTGCCACCATATTGGATATCGGCCCGAGAAAGTTCCTGTGTGAAGCGATCGATAATGGCAAATTGGATCTCTGTGATGGGCACCCCGTGATGACCATCGGAGGTCCATATCCAATCACCGATGATGGCAGCCCGTCCTGGAGAATCGTAGTATTCAAAGAGCTCGGGGTATCGCTTGGCAACTCGGTAGATACGACGAAGCGCGGCGTAATGCTCGTCGGAAAAGTATCCGAAGACAGCAAGTGGTCGTGGCCCTGGAGACGCCCCATTCTGGGGGTTCACTGGCTCTGCATCTTCGTTGTCCAGAATATCTTGTGAGACACTCCGCTCAAAAACCGGCACCTCCTCTTCTTCCAAGGGGTCTCGAGAAGCACTCCTCTCATGTATCGGGTCCTCGTCTTCTTCCATTGTAGGAAGAGGATCTTGCTGTATCTGGGGAGACTGAGATGGTGATGGCTGTCTCCAATGACTCGCGGGTGATTGGCTCGCTTGCTTGGAGAGCGGCCCATCCTGGAAATGTCCGTCAAGCTCCTTCGCAGATTCAATGCTGGCCATTTCCTCTTCATCTTCAAAGTCAGATGCTTCCTCCGGAATAGTACTAACACTTGAGCTTCGGTCACGTGTAGGGGCTTTCAGCCATTGTGGGGTGAAACTGGTTATTTTACTGAACCAGGATGATCCTGGCTCCTCCTTATTGAGCTGGCGAGGCTGTGGGGTGGAGGCAGAATCCAAGTTGGCAGATTCCGATTGACTGAGAGCGGGATTGGAAACGCTGCTAATATGGTAGTCTTCTTCTAATGGTTCTTGCATAGGTGGGCTTCTTTGCACAACATTAGGGGATTTCTTCTCATCGAGGAACGCGATTTGTGGACTGGGGACTCGTGGGTTGGGAACATCGGGGCTGGACTGAGAGAGAGGTTGTAAACGAATACGCGCTGGAGTGCGCGATACCGGGGCCTTCATGGGAGAGCTGTTAATGAATGGATCATGTGTCCCCGATGGGCGGGCCAGCACACTCCTAGGAGTACTCGTTCCATTGTAATACCGTGCCCGGTTTGGTGTATCCTCTTCTGCAAGCAAAGCGGACAAATCGACTTTTTGTTCACGGAGCTCGCGAACTTTGGACGGTCCAAAGCGCGCTACATAATCATGCTCCGAAGAAGTAGCGTAAGGAGATGAACTCAGGTGGTCTTGACCTGCGGAAATTGGAGCAAGGTTGCCCAAAGGGCGTGCAACCGGCTGCGGATGAGACTGAACACCATCATTCTCCGAGTGTTGTGAAATATGACTGTGGTCGTTGGCTTCGAGTTGCCAAATGTCGTCATAACCATCATCCTCATCTTCGATGGGCTCGGGTTCGGGCTCGGGTTCAATGTCTTGGGCTACATATGGCGCTGGTTCTGGTATGGGCCCAGGCGCAGAATCATTGTGCTCTTCATCGAACCCATATCCGGTCTCAGATTCAAATCGTCGTTCAGGTTCAAATCCGATGTCACTATCATCCTCCGCCGCATTCTCGTCGCTATCAATATACACGACTGGTCGGGAGTTTGAAGCCATCTGAGCCTGGCGGCTGACTTCTTCTCGTTCAAGCTGCCATTGTGCCTCCCGCTGTACCTTTTGGTGGGACATGGGGCTTTGCTGCATGGATTTATTGAACTTGAAAGGTGATGATTCGGCGTATTCGGCGTGCTTCTCGATCTCATCTTCAAGGGGTTGATCGTGCTCCTGCTCTTCTAATTCTTCATCATTGAAGTCGGTATAGTGACGTGCGTCCTGTTCTTCCTGTTCCTCCTCGAGACGTTCCTCCTCAAGACGGGATGCTGCATTTTCTGCTGCTATAGCCGCAGCCTCATCTTCTTCGGCGAGCATTCGACGCATAGCAAGCTCCTGCCCTAGCCCCATAGCCACTCGGAGTTCTCGCTGCATTTCGGCGTTGAAAGTGCTGAAAACGCCCTCCAACCGGCGTCTTTTGTGACGAGCATTACTCTTGCCTGACCACTCGTCTTCTTGGGGCCTAAAGGGACCTTGGAGGGCCAAGCTTAGACGAACAAGTTTAGCCAAACTGGTCAATGTTCTCTTCTTTGGAGCAATTGTTGGTTTAGCCGGAGATGATACGGCAGGGAGTTCAGGGTAGGCGATCTCGTTCACATAGTTAACAGATTGCCGCTCAGCCGGATGTACAGTGTGCTTCTCCGGAATATGGGTGCTGGGATTGTCGTCTAACCTAGGAGCCAGGGCCGAAGTGACTGGACTAGATGATTTTTGAGCACGAGAATCACCTCGGAGGTCTTCGATCGTCCCGGGAAGTTTGCGTCTCAGCCGTTCCCCAACTTCCTTTGGTTTGGGGCCACCGCTCGTCACAGCGCTGGAGCCGAATCCATGCTGCTTGGCTGATGGGAGTGTATCAAGGGAAATCATAGTGAATCCTTCACTTTCCATGATAGTATCGAATTCGTCGTACTCGTCTGCGGGATCTTCAACGGGATCAGGTTCAGCATGATGGGTCTCTGTCCTTGAGGGATGATCCACATTGGTTTGTTGAGTTTGGTTTTCTTCATCGACCAGCGAAGACGTGGGAGTCGGAGTCGGATATGTGCGCGACTGCGGGCTAGCGGTATTGTGAGAAGAAGCTCTCGATGATAAAATTGCTCTCTCGCGTGTAGGTGATGGCATTTTAGAAGGGGTAGAATGGATGTTTTCATCATCCAAAAAGTGATGTTCCGTAGCTCCGATAACAGGCGTCTCCAAACTCGTTCGGCCGTACTCACGGCGAGGATTGCCCAGATCTTCCGCGATGGGTTCTGTTGGGTCGGGAAGCTCTGCAATTGACATGTCTGAGTTCCCCCAAGAGTCATCTTCGGAGTCCGCATCCCCTACAAGATTCAAGGGGCTGGCATGCGCATTACTCCCAGCGAAAGAATCCGTCGGACTGACTCGTTCTTGTCCTATGCCAGGATCGCTGGCGAGGACATCCGTGGGGCTAAATCGTTGGTGGCCGAGACTAGCCTCACTAGCTATAGTATCCATTGGACTGTATTCGTGTTGGCCTATATCAGCTTCATTGGTCATGGTGTCCATTGGGCTGAATTGCTGGGATTGACGGGAATCACTATTGGGAATAATATCCATCGGACTAAAGGGTTGGTCATATTCGACAGTCGGCGTTGGTTGATCATCCAACAGCTGGAAATCCTGTGGTTTGGGTTTGGGCGTGCCCCGTGGTCGGCCTCTTTTGCGTGGTTGTAGCCCAGGAGTATGCCCCGGCCCAGGAGTATGCCCCGGTCCAGGAGTATTTCCCGGCCCTGGTGTATTCCCAGGGCGAGGGGTCTGCCCAGCGGCCCCGAGAAATGGGGACAAATTCATGTCAGACTTTCGTGGACGCCCTCGCCGCTTTAAGGGCGTCTTCTCCTTCAATGGACTCCTCTCATCCTTCAATGGTATCATCGTCGTCGTCGTCGAGGGTTTTAATCGTTTGCGCGACGGGCTACCCCGGTTCTCGTCATCTTCGTCTTGTGTGGCTTCGAGCGTGAGTCGGATGCGCCACGGGCTGACATTTCCCTCCTGCAGCTTCTCCGGAGAGAGCGACCTTTGTCGACCACCATTAAATTTCATTGTTGGCGACCCGGGGAGTATGACATCGTTGAATTGAATTGAATGCGCGCTTTTTGCAGGACTGAGGCTGACACGCGGTCGCGGTCGTGGTCGTGGTCGCTTGGCCGGAGTTCGTGATTTCGCTATCATAGGAGACATCCAGCTTTGGCGCCCTGCAAAAGGTTTAATCGGCGATGAGATCAAGTATTGGGCGTCGCCTGGAGGACCCAGGACATCGGGGGAGGAGCTCTGGCTGCGCGACGAGGCCGACATGGCGGACTCATGTGATTGAATCTCGGGAGGCACGCGTGCCACCAAAGGGGTGGAAGAGCGCACGCTAAGGAATGCAACGACAACGAAAAAGTGCGGTCAGTGTCGGAACTATTCACAAGCTGACTTTATGATACAGAAATAAGAGGGAAGACGCGGGGCAACCATAAACAAGTCTCCCGATGCGTACGAAAGAGCGGTCCTCGATGTGGTTAGGTAAGCAGACCCCCAAACAAACAGTCTATTAGTAGAACACGATCTTCTTCTTTCTTCCCCCTTTGTATCTCGAAACATATGGGGAGATGTGAGAGGAATATTTCTTTGGCTTGCCATCGGCTCAATTCTACAAGTCTCCATCGACATCATCCACACTGGGCACTTGCTTCAATGTCACACCGCAAGCTTCAACGACCAGATGCACACACTCCATGACCATTTGCACTTCTTGGGGATCCCCAACCGCCTTGTTCCTCGGATATGCCAGTAGATCATCCCGGGCATGTCCTGACCCATGACCGCCGGCAAGACCACCATCTCTGTATCCACGTCATCCAAAACCTGGCGGTCGGACAAGAGTAACCCATAGGTGATATCAGCAAGCCAAAAACCAAAGTCTGGATGCTTTTTGAATAACCCAAAAAGCGTACTGGTATTATGCGCATATATTGATTTTAACCAATTCATGCCGCGCGCATGATTTGCATCGTCGCACTGCCAGCCTTCCCGGGTGAAGGAACATTCCCCATCTTCCTCGGACATGACTTTGGTGATGCCGAGGAGTGCCTCTGTCGGTTTAGGGAGCCCTAGAAGAGCAATGTCCTTGAATAGCGCCTCGCGCATGCGTCGAATCAGCGTCCAGCGCGCACTGGTGGTCGAATATACATGTTGGCTTATCAGGTACAGGTATAGCTGGCCGCAAACGTGTGATTCTGGCGTCGTCGAAATTGCGCTTAAAGTTGTGAGATACCACTTTTCACTGGCAATATTGGAGGCTTCGAATTTGGCTTCAAATTTGGCGAATAGCCCATACCAACGTGGCTCTATAGTTGGTTTGTCGACATCGGATGTGCTCATAGTTCAAGTCCAACTGAGTTTACCGTGTGTTTTCGAAAATTAGCAGGTGTTTGAGACCTGAATTCATGAACAGGACTCTAAACACTCGGGCTATGACGCAGGGCTGAGACTGCATGGTGGCAATCCACGGGTTTTAGGTCCTTAAATACTCTGCAATCCGTGGTTCGCACAACTAACTCCAGTTTTATGTTGTCTTATATTCCTTACATACAAGAAGCTGCCCTGGCGAGTCCTCTGGCTCTCCTCTTGGAAAGTTGGCTCACCACCAGCCCAGAGCTGCCCTCCGCATTTGTCTCGGTGGAGTTGACGTAGTTGGTTATACATAGCAAGGTCCTCTGTGTGGTTTATGCTTTTTGCCGCCTTCATATACATATAGAAAGACATACAAAAAGAGACTCTAAGGACATCTAACAAGACGTCGGTGTGTGTTTAAATATGCGTGCATAATATCATCTTTTTCCAACATTGAAGGTTACTTCATGATGGAGTAACCATATACATGTGCTCTTACCTGCCCGGGCGTACCTTCCCCACGTTCCAAAAACACCTCCACCTTGCCAACTTACCATATCACCATCCCGAACTGCATTATCGAGTCCCTCTCTGCACTCAACATCCAGCTTGTCTCTTGGCCTAGGCCTATCCAATCCTTACTAAATCGATAGGTTTTGAGCTCCTCTATATTCCTAGGTCCGGTCTTTCTTTTTATCTTATTAAATCGCTTATTCATAGTACTTTAGAAAGTATAAATTAATTTAATGAACTTTACATTGATTTCATTGAACATGAGGACAAATCATACAGCAAACGTCCAGGGGTTATCTAAAGGCATAAACAAACCTTGAAGTGAAGGAATTCAGTTCAGAATTCATCGTCCATCATCTGGTGATATGTAGCATCAGCAAATCAATTCACCTTATTTTGACAACCGGATATCGAATTTTTAGTACAGATCCGAGGGGCCAATCCTTCTGAGTTGTAGTCCAACGTCGATAGCACTAAGTAAGAGTGTTCCGGCTCTCAACCCACATTCCATTCTATGGGTTATATTCGAGAGCGTAGAAGCCTTCTTCATTCCCACTATACTCATAGACAAGTTCAAGGTTTGGCACATTAGTTACAATGTCCTATAAGTTCAAGCCCAAGCTTCAACTCCACACTTAGTTCCAGGTCTTCATAAACATGAATAGGAAACGGTTCGGCGCGAGCAACCTGTCTGGTGCCATCAACTCTGACCGACTGAAGGAATGTCATAGGCGTTCCATCACTACTAACACCGGTAACCGTGAGACGGCATCTGTTTTGCTCCTGTGTCTCCGCGTCGATGACAAGACGCCGTCGCAGACCAAATGGCGGAATAAGCAAGCCGAGCTTCTCTGTCACTTTCCTCATCAACGCTCATCAACGCAGCTGCCTCGGCCAATATATGAATGTCCGAAAGCTCGTCAATGGGGTTTTCCTACAAAAGGTGTATATTGCAACCTCAACACATTCGTTGTACCTAGCTGCACGCACAACCATGACCTAGGACGACACAAAGATCCGCGATTCGCGCTTCCCCAGACAAGGTCGGAATCCCGAGCTGAGATTTCAGCGGTGCCCTATTTGATATGACGTTTTGTCAAAAATGTACATTTTTGCCTTTCTACAGCAAGGCTGTGCAAAAAATATAGAGCACGACGGCTGCATGA
>MUGI01000385.1:0-12185 GCA_008931925.1 Penicillium sp. BW_12
CACCGTCCTTCTTTCTCCTTCCTTTCGAGGAAACGGTCGATGGAATTGTAGCAGCCTACAATTCTTCTCTCTCAACTAGCTATTTTTATGCCGTTATTTATAGATAGTGTGGGTCAGGCGTGGGCTAACCGTGACAGGTATGGCGTCATGCAAATCAGAGTTCAACAACGAATTGTCTAATCCTTTCTAAGTTGCTTCCATTCCTCTGCGCATACGTATATATATTTACGTCATTGGCTTTTTACTGCCAACATACGCACACTGCTTCATGTCACAAGAAGACGTTTTAGATCTCCTGTCTCTGGTTGACTTAGCTGTCGTTTTACCGCTCGTGATCGATGCAAAGTCGATCGACATTTCAATGTGGAGCGGTGAAATTCGATAATCAACGCCCGTCCAAGCTCTTTATTTCAACATTGTCACGCCGCAAATCTTCGTGAATCATTCCTAAGGCTTTGATTTCTTTATTTGATCTGCGAATTTCTTGGTGGAGTCACGGACTAGAGTCTTGGCATAATATGGAAAACTCAACTATTGCCGCCATCCAACCTTGGAAGGTGGTATGCGAGCCACAATCCGAACTTCCAATTTTCACACGCATGGTTCAACGCATGACTCAAATTTTTGCCTCGGGAATCACGCTTATTGAGGGTAATTACTTGGTATGACATTGTAGGACACGAATTATTACTTTCCCCAGGATTCCTTTGAGAAAACGACAAGAGAGATATAATATAAAAGGAAACGTCCCTCGGTCTTTGCTCATTACATCTTCAGTGTCGTCGAGTCTCCAGACGAGGAGCCCGGGCGATAATCACTGCTTTGGCTATTACGCTTATTGCCACGGATTCTTTTATTGAACTGTCTTTCGTCTTCGGAACTTGGATGCTCCGATGGCGTTCGAGGTCGCCGTCGTTTCAAAGTGCCAGGATCAATACGATTAACAACTCCTGCCTGTTGGGTCTGCACCCGCTGCCTGCTTTCCGCACTTGAGAGGAAATCACAAAGTTGTCGAGACGAGATGCTTATAACCTGGTCCATGTCACCATAGCTTTGCGACAGCTCCTTTGGTGCGATATCTCGCAGAGGAATTTGCAAGGCCACCCCTTCGGCCGGGGATCCATCGTCATTTCGAAAGACCTATGTCGATTAGGTCATCTTTTTATTTACTTTTAGCTTAAGGTTATTGGGAGAATACATACCTCTGCTTCGATCATAGCCTTTGCGCGAAGCTCCTTCACACCGTTCGCTTTGAGGTAGTCCGGTCGCCAGACGGTAAAACTTGCTTTTTGAGAGCCCCGATAATCGATATCCAAGGCAATAACCATGTTTATACTTCCATCTGTATTCAGTATATAATCATCCGCCAGATAAGAGATACTTTTGCTCTTCTGCGAATAGCAAACCTCGAGGATCACACCAGGGTAAAGTGCTCCATCATGCCCAAATGATATATCTGGCTCACGTCTGGTGAATACCTGCTTCCTATCATCTGATTCTTCAGGCAAAAAAATTCGTGATGTCGCGTAGTGCTTGAGTCCTCGAGCGAACTCCCCGGTAGGGCTGTCATGTCGTTGGAATTGTCTGATTTGTTGTAATATGCCGTCTGCTACGTTCGCAGAAAAAACATCATGTAAGGGACATGGCATTCGGACTATAAAACGATGACGACGAATATCGTAGTCGTACCTGGAATGAATGTTCAGATATGATCTGTGTCTCTAGTAGGCAATCGTAGCGTACTCACCGTATCTTCTCCTCCACGTAAGCTTGAAGAGATTTATTGACGCTCAGGGCACTCAGTACTTGGTTGTAAATCTGTGGTCCGAGTCGCACCTCCCACCAGGGATTCGGCTGATGATGTGCGCGATAAAGTCTTTCAAGGTGTTTTAAGACACGTCTGGCGTTTGTCGGCAAGACTTTCTCTGCTGTTGGCGGCGGTGTGAGAGGAGGCTCATCGAAGACACTCCCGGGTGGAGTGATACTAGCTGCCATAAGGTGGGCCACGAGAATCAGGGCGAGAATTTGAGATGATTTGGTCGCGAGTGAAGAACCGCGTTTTGAATTCTTGGGGTGTTTATCTGCCTATCGAGATCTGAGAGCCAGTGTCACGTGCAATGATTCAACATCCCAACCCGGCATATAACGCCGATCAATGCTCGTTGGATCATCTTAACATGAACCAATCAAAATCCCCGGTTTATCTTCGGCTTTTTTCAAATGAGTCTCTTCTCCTCCAAATTCAACGAAGTCCGGCTTTACAGTAGAGAGTCTCGTATCTCTTATATCAGACCTATATGCTTCCTCATGACGTCAGAGTTGAGAGCATAATAAAACCTCTATTGGTATTTCTCAAAAGGTTCAACAAGCTCCGTACATGATTATTTGTCTCTCAAAATGAACAACCCCCTTCCCTTCAAGGGGAGTAGTTTTACCGCGATTTTGTCCCTTCCGCCTTCCCTCTGTATATAGAAACCACTGCAATACAGACACACTGCCTCCCTACAAGAGAGCGCGGACGGGCTCTATCTGACGCTACGGTCTAATGCGTTCCGTATAAGACCGCAGCGACAGGTGACCCGTTACGGCCAAACCATACTCTTCTTGTCCTTGACTGCGCGAGGTCACCAATAAAATGATATTTCTGTTTTAGGTGATTCCATTCTTTTTCTCCCACGAGCTCACCTGCCTTGTTCAGATGTCTCCGGGCAGTCTCAACGTCCGATTGACTCATATGATCACAGTTAGTCAATGTTTTGCTGGACCAATACCATTTCATAATTCGTTTCCGTCCATCCTTGTATTCGACGAGAAAGGAAATGGACGCCCGATATTTTCGTTTGGGAAGAAGAAGAACCCAGCATAATCGATGAATCTTTAGATATCAAGGAGCCTTTTTGTATGAGAAAAAAGGGAATCTTCCATCATTGCCTAGCAGCATCTGATTAGTACATTTGTGGCAGGGCGATAGGAATAAAAGCCTTACATCTTTTTGCGGTTTCCGAAAGCGGCTTTATTTTAGTTTCACCCTTACACCTTCGCTTCCTAGGATGTAGATTCATTTCTTCTCTAGCATATTGAAACTATGTCATAGTAGGACAATGAATTAATCAGAGCCCCAGCCACTTAAGCGCGAAGCCATAGAGTCCCTGTGTGAGACTGGTGGCGGGTATAAGCGCAGCAAGTCTTCTTACCGCCTCTTTAATTCCTTACTGCTCGTCCATAGACCAGAAAAATCCATTATCTTAGGGTTCTGTAGTGACGGCTTTCCTGTCAACAAGACCCCCAGCACGATCCGCAGCTTTAAGTGCCCATTGCCCAGGAAAATAATCTCGATGTCGTGGTTTTGCAAGGTCTTGGCAATGATCGGTATGATGGAAGAAGGAGGGTGTCGAGATGACCTCCGGGATATATGTGTAGTTCTCCAGACCCGACCAAGATCAGCAGCATCCCCATCAAAGTCGGGGAGGGTACCGGGAAAGAAGCTAATTCTCTTCCCTAAGTGAACCGTGCAGTGATGATAATCAATAAATTCGCTGCATTAGAGATCCCATCGGCCGCTATCTATAGGCCCGATTGGGACAAATTGATCGTTCCCGATGTTAGCCTCTAACACGGAATACCCATCTTGGACAATAACTTCTTTTGTTTCTCAAACTCTTCGGCGAGAGCCTTCTCCTTTCCAGGCTATCACTTGCTTCCTCATCTGAGTGGCTGCTAACGCAGAAACTAGACCGAGACGACTCATGCCCATTATCCTCGATCTCCAATACATCAGTATCCTCTCCATCACACATCCATTCCGCAGCCCGAGAAAGCGAGGAGGAGACGCAAATTTGGTCTTCGAGAATTGCTGGCAATGCTTTCACGTTTTTTTTCTATCACAAAGATAGAAAACCGGCGATACAGTCCTCATGCGCACGCTCGGATTCATCACCATCGACAGCGAAGAGACGATGGCACAACGAATCTGGTCTAGCGAGATGCAATAGCGGTCGGCCAAACACGTCGATCATTGCTGGTTCACTGAGGACGAAGTTCGTAGCGCTGCTCTATACGAGCAAGTCACTCCACAGGGTCCATTCACTATGCTTCGGGCAAAAAGGGGCATGGTTTTACTTGCCTTTGAGCTGTTCAGTCATCCCCAAGACCAGAATTTGCCACCTTCAATAGATATAGTGCGCTAGGATGTGGCGACAATGCAAGCGGAACTTGGCAAAATGAATGAGTTCCTTAGGGGCCCTAATTATGCCACACGGAGAGAAAGTTTTTTCGAGGGAGCTCCTACAGATGACAACAGACCATCAACAGAAGAATCATTCGACAGTAATTCCTAGAAGACGTCGCATACAAGCCAATAAATTTGCTGAGAAACCCGAGAAAAATTACTTGAAGGCGTCAAGAATACAGATGCAGACAAAAGTACCTTCCTGTCCCCGTTCTATCTGAGGCGATATGATACCGACTAGCGTATTCTGAACTGCAAAAGGAAAATAGTGTGGGCAGTAGGAAGATAGATAAAGCAAACCAGGCCATGTCTAATTTAATTGGGGCCTTGCTACCGAATCAGAGGATGATGGGCCATGTTTGATAGGCGCGAAGATACAAGGGATAGACAGCACTTGCGGTTATCTATGAACAGGCTCACCCGCACGACGGTAATACATTTGCTGCGCCAAGGATGGGAGCGGAGGGCCCTGGAACCGTTCGGCACCGCGTCCCTGCAACTCGTGAAGGGGATAGTGAGAAGACCGGTTGGGCTGCTCAGGAGGGATGCTGAGACTGATATTGGAACAACTGCTTCGGACCTCATGTCAGGATACGTGGGACCACTAGTATAGGATGGGAACAAACCGCCTGTGTAAGCGCTTCCTGGCACACCGGTAGTTTGAGAAATTCCAGATCGGAAATTGGGCCTGCAGAAATGGGATGGTCGGGAGTTTGCAACTTGGGAGCTGGACGGACAATTTGGGACTGGGTTTTGTATGTAAGTGGGCTGGGGGTTGTTTAGGGGTGGGATATCGACGTCTCGCTCTTGAGACTGCGATGCGTTCTGCAGATCTGTGCGCGTTCCCAGTTGTGCAATGTTGGCGTCTGAAGTACCAATTGGGAGTGGGCGCTGGTACCCAGCTCCTTCCAGTGTTCCGGTGGACAGCCCCGAGTTATTTAAACCTGCCATTTCGTGCTCAGGGGTAAGCTGATTTGGGTGTCCTCTTTCACCTGCAAGTGCAAATGAGAGCAGTCAGCGTGGAAAGCAAAGAAAAAAAAAAGTGGCTGAAAAAGGTCAGGTGACACATATAGGTCAATACTCTTCAAAGCGCCAAGTGACTATGGCGGACACTGCATTAGAGGAGGAGAGCTTACTCTGGGGCCCTTCTTCCTGTGACACATTTTGATCATTTCTTCTCTGCTCAACAGGTTTTCGTTTTGATGCTCGCTGGCTTCCTTGCCCATCAGGTGGAGCGTCTCGCTCATTGGTCTCCGGCTGGACAAGCGGAGTCATTTCGCTCATATTTGCATCAGTGGGACTAACGTTACCGCCATTTATTGCTGTGAACCTGGATGGAGGTTTGGGCGTTTTTACAACTCGATGGCGCCGATTGCCCAACGTGGGGGTATCTTCGGCGTTCTCAGGTGTTGAACACACCATCTGTTCGGAAGCGGATTCAAGGGCAACAGCAGCCGGCGGACTTTGATCCACTGCTTCTTCGCCCTCATGCAATGGTGGAGGCATGTCGCGAGGTAATCTGTCTGTATTGTCTAGGACCTGTGGCCGATTGAATTGTGGCGATCGAGGTCGCTCCAACGGTGGATACCTGAGTGTAGTATTCTCATTGCTCGGTTCTGCTATGGTATGAGATGGATCCAAACTGGGGGTGTCGGATCCAATGATGGCATTGGGTGATCGTGATACCGGCAGAGTATTGAGAACGGCAGGGTTAACCGGAGCTAGTTGATCTGGAGTGGGGGCTGAGGTTACATCCTTATGGCGAGAATCTGCCTTTCTCTTTTTGCGACAAGCTGTATCGATAGCAGAAGAAGTTCGATAGTGGCCAAAGTCTCTCAGAAACTCAACTTCAAGTCTCTCCTTTGGTAGGTTTTTCCGTTTCATTTTCATGTGCCACTCTGGTAAACGGTTCAGGTCCTTATCGTTCCAATTGCGATGAGAACGCGCCGCTTTAGACTTCTCATGGAGACATCTTATAATCAGTTCTTCGTCAATCAAAGCTCTTTCAGTGGTATCAGTGGTTGGCTCATCCATTCCGCAGTTTTGAGGGTGATGCTCAGTCGAGTTACCAGTGAAGCTTGGTTCAGGAACTTGAAAGGGCGTTAGTTGAAAAGCAGACAACTGGACAATCACGCCCCGATCCCGCATATGGAAATGGTAATTGCCATTCCCTTTGTATTCAGCCTGATAATTCCTTTCCTTGACAACGTCAAGCCAATTAATATTGGCACTGGGTTCGTCATTCTGGAGCTGAAGCACACAAGGCTTCGGTGCTTCAAACATCCCTTCTATTGTCTTCACTAGGACGTCGCTTATGAGAGGAACGTTCAAGAACCCAGCAAAGCTCTCTCGCTCCGCCAGGGCCCTGCAATGTGACCGAGAGTGCTGAAGAACCAAAGACAGCATGTCTTGGAAAGGCTCAAAATACAGCTTTCATTTCTGGCAGACAGCTCAGTATGCAGTCATCTTCACTAATGTTGTGGCCAGAGCCTTCAACAGTGACAGCGTTGGTAACCATCTAGATTGTGACTCGATCTGAGTAAAACTCAGTTACAGTAGAATTCGAAATCAGTTTTAACTTCACACTCTTGCGACTTGATTCGCGAACCCTAATCTGAAACACGCTAGTTCATATTTGGAATAGTGGTAGATCCGTGATTTCCAAGAATAGACATTGTATTTTACATGACGAAGGTGGGACCCTGTCTTGTGTATCCTACTCGTAAATGCCATACAATGGTAATTCTCTGCCATATCACCCACCCCAAGCAGGAGGCATCTTCACCAGACTATCTCTCTAGAATGTCATAATCGACCTCACAAAATGGCTCCGAGACTTCCACCAGCCAAGCTGCATCTCATCCGCGACATGATAGAGAGCCAGTCACTTGGCACATCTAAAATGGCTGAAGAAGCAGAATGCAGCCAGGCTACGATTATAAATATTTGCGCAAACTTGCGGCAATTTAGAAGTGTGCATGCACCCCCAACTCGAATAGGACGGAAACGGACTATAACACCACTGATGATCGAAGCCCTCTGCGAACACCTATCTGAAAAGCGTAGATTATACCTCGATGAGATGGCTGTTTTCCTCTGGGATGAATTCCGCACCCTAGTCACAACCTCCAGCATCAGACGAGCCCTTGTTGCCAACGGTTAGTCTAAAAAGAGCACTCGGTAGCAAGCGAGGGAGCGGAATGCCGATTTGCGAGAATGGTACCTATATAATTTAACGGATTTTCAGTCGTATCAGCTGGTTTACGTAGATAAATCCGGATGTGATAAAAGGGTTAGGTTCAGGCGCACAGGCTGGTCACCACTTGGTGTGTCCCCTATGCAAGTATCACAATTTCACCGCGATCAGCGATACCAGATACTGCCTGCGTATTCCCAGGATGGAATCGTTTTCTCGCGTGTCTTCCGCGGGTCCACAGATGCCACCGTGTTCGAGGACTTCATAGCCTAGCTTCTTCAGCACTGAGGAAGATAGCCCGAACCTAAATCCGTTCTAGTTATGGACAACGCCTCGTTTCATCACTCAGAGCGAATGACACAGATATGTGTGGATACAGGGGTAAAATTGGTCTATCTGCCACCCTACTCGCCGGACTTGAATCTGATTGAAGAGTTTTTCGCTAAGCTCAAAGCCTTTATTAAACGCAACTAGGGCTATTATGAAGTAGACCCCGATCAAGGCTTTGATGCCTTTCTTGGATGGTGTATTGATGTGGTCGGTGCAAAAGAAGAGAGTGCTAGAGGCCATTTTCGGCACGCAGGCTTGAAAATTGAAGAGGCCTCAGAAAATTGCTAGGTACAGTACAGGATGGATCGAAATTAGTTTCACCACTTGCACACGGAGAATCTATCTCGAACCCTCTCTTGAAACACGCTATACTTATTACAGTTACTCTTCCCCTGAACCCCTGTCTTGGCAGTAATTCAATACACGTGTAAATGACAGCATAAAAATAGCTTCTGTATTAGACCTGTATGGTTCTTAGTGTTTCTAGAACGTTGACCCTGCAAACAGGTCAAACACAGGGGTTGTCTGCTCTTCTCGTCTGGAGATGTGGCAGGAATTCGAATTCCACTCCCGTCAACCGCGCACCGCTATACCGAGCGCGGTGTATAGAGACAGTACTAGTGGGTAATATTTATTTGCTTTGTGTAGCAAGCTTGACCTTCTAATGGAAGACTAGTATTTGCTTGACTGACTGGTTGTGATCATGTTGACGTTGGATTCTTTGGAGCGTTCAGACGAAGACGATGACTACTGACTCATATCCCGATGAACGTGATTTTCAACCGCATGTCCTTGAACCTGTTGACCAAGATTCGCAATATGCTCCCACTCTAGGATACTACGGTCGCATACCTGCATCAAGCTGTGGGCTCAGCCCTTCTCCCGACTATCACTCCGAGCACGATCTAGAAGACCTGTGCCAATACGAGCCCGAAAGACCCAGACTGCTTCAGCTATCCGAGTGGCACGATGGGATGCTAAGTGACGAGCTTCCGGCAAACTGCATCCAATATACGATAGAATGGAAAGTTACAGTGAATAAGAAGGTGCTCTCGCGAGACACTGAAGAGGATGTAGTCCTGACTCCGAGTGCTTATTGGCCGGAGACCCTGAAGGGTAAGCTTGAGAGGTTGTTAGAAGGGAAGATGCCCCGTGAAGGAAGGGTAAGGTCGGACGACACCTCGATCGCTGTATCGGTGAATGATCGCTCCCAACGCGACCTGATGAAACGGTTTGACCATCTCGACATCGATTGGACTGCTGTTGAAAAGCAGCTGCTGAAGTGGGGCGACCTATTTCATCGAGGCAAGAAACTGAGGCTAAGTATCACCTTCAAAATATGTTGAGGACGACTCTCTCCACAAAATTACCTCGGGTAGGGTCGAGAAAAGAGGAAGGTCATCGGTCACTAAACGAATGCTCAACGAGCGAGACGCCCAACTGGATGCCGAAGAAAACGTGTCCGGGCAAGAATCGATATGGCGGGGTGTTTACAATCTAATGCGTTGCCCACCCTCCTTATGCCATCTCAGTCCACATTGCTGGCAAGACCCCCACGGGAAAAAGCATTATAAATTGAGGAGCCACTAACTGAAGCGTTTGATCGCCTTTGTATAGAAAGGCGGCACCTTGCAGTCTTATAAAGACGTCCCGGATAATTTCCGTGAAGAACTATATATAGAAGAGCGGCACAGGCTGGAGAGCCAACAATCTCAGAAGACCAAGATGGTAGGCACCCCAGGAAGCTGTCAGCCTATCAATATCAACTTCAATGGCATGCAATCTTCCCCGCAATAAGACACGTCCAACCCAACCACAGCCTTAGCAATGGTTCTGCCACCCAATGACCAAGTCATGGAAGACCTCAATCTTACTGGGCTAAGAGGCGAAGCTGTCAAAGATTACGGCGCATGGCATGAATCGAATGTTGGTGACGAAAATCTGAGAGCACAGTTTCGGCAAGTATGCAATGTGGCGTTAGCCAATGGTCTTGATCTTAGACTGATTTACGAGGACCAAGATCCCTCATTCTTCATCGACAAAGGGATTGTGGTGGGTATTGCACGCCAGTTCGTGAGAGATATTGGCCAATGGGTTAAGTGTGTAAGGAATGTTACGCTGGACGACCAAGCTATGCAGGCCGCAGCTTGAACATATATGAAGGCGTAAGAAGGCGCTCGCATAGACAGTAGATTGGCTTATAAATCACTTCAGTTTTATGCGAAACCTTAAGTTGATGATTAAACCACAACTGTATACACAAAATTAGAGTTGGCAGAGAATTGAGTAACTTTTGTAGATAGTAGTATGTATATATTGTCACTGTAAAGTTTGACGCTAGATCGCCTCTAACGCTACCAACTAGCCATAAGTGTCAATGACTACCCCAGAATGTCGGAAATGACCCAAGGCACTCTGTTTTCGAGATCCAACAACCTCAATGCACCGCTCGAGGAAACTTTGAAATCCTTGTTCTGGGTCTTCTTCATACCGCACAAAGTCCCGTCTAATATACGCCTTTAACTCAGAGAAAAACTCCTCGATAGGATTTAAGTCGGGTGAGTAAGGTGGTAGATACACGAGCTTTACTCCTGCTTCGATGCACATTTCCTCAATACGATCAGAATGGTGGAAAGATGCGTTATCCATAACTAGAACGGACTTTGGTTCAGGCCATCTCCCACAATGCCGAAGAAGCTGACCAATGAAGTCCTCGAAGACTGCAGCATCCGTGGAGCCCTGGAATACACGAGAGCAAAATCCCATCTTGGCAATATGCGGGCAGTATCTGGTACAGTAGCGACCGGTATCGCCTTCCATGTCGGGAACAGAGAGATCATCTTTCAAACCCTAATCATATGACACACTAACCTATATGTAGATAGCGCGTAAATAATACGTTTTGTACCTAACCAGGTAATAGATATCAGGGGCTTAAAATACGAGTATGGAAGATACAAGAGTCTAGACCTAGACGCCTGGCTGGAAGATTCGATGCAAATCTAGCAAACATCGAGGTCTTTGAGGAGGCGATCTGTCAACAATTCCCCTCTGCATCCCGCAGCTGCATTGCTGCAGATGTGCCCGATACTGTTTGTGACTTTCGGGTTCAATTTGTTAGGCAAGGCTCGACAGTAAGCTTATTTAAGATTTTCGCCACTGCTTATCACAATGATATGGCTTGGATTTCATTGGACATCGGAGATTACTAGCTAACCTTTCCTCAGTTCTATCTGCTTAGGTGCTCCCTCACTTGAAGATCTTCACGATGGCCAATAGCCTTTGCAGCGACGATGCCTATCAACTCCGGACGGGCGATCCATGGGACGAAAATTCACAATATGCCCCCACCCCCGGTTACTTTGGCCGTACGCCTACCATGATCTCTCCTAGTCCTGCCCCGGATTGTCCCATGGATCAAGTGCAGTCAGATCAGCTCGACTTTCTCCCATTAGTCGAATGGGATGAAGATGCCGAATATGACGAGCACCCTCCAAGATATATGTGCTACACGATTGCATGGAAGCTTATGTTCAACCGTAAGAAGGTAGGCAGTGTGACCGAAAAGGATTTGGTTGTAGCTCCCTCGGATTACTGGGTGAATACTTTGAAATCAGCCGTTGAAGAAATGCTGCAGATGAAGAAGAAAAGTGGCCAGCGAGTTCGCTCTGAAGGCACGGCTGTTACTGTCAAAGCGGACTCCCGGTGCCAGAGGAACCTCGACCGATTTTTCCCTTCTACTATTGACTGGAAACCGGTGGAGAAGCAGCTACGTAAATGGAGCAATTTGGTTCGTATGGGCAAAATGCTCACAATCGAAATTGTCTTTAATTACAGAGGCGATGACGACGGTAACTCCGTGCCTGTATCAAGGACAGTTGAAAAGAGAGGCCGTGTGTCAGCAACTAGCAGAATGTTGGCAGAGCGTGAGAGGCTGATCCATAATGAAGAAGAGAACACCGGCCGACCCGCAACTTGGGACCTTGTTTATGGCCTTATGAGGTGTGATGTCCGTTCATGCCCGCTCAAGTCTGATTGGTGCTGGGAGGACCCCAAGGACAAGAAACACTATAAAATACGGGCCCCACATCTAGAACGTCTGATTGATTATGTTGACGGTGGTGGCAACCTAGACAGTCACGATGATGTTCCTAGTGATATCCGTCGAGATCTAGTTAGCCATTTTTCCGAATTCCATTACAGGCATGCAATTCTTGCAGTCTTATTATTTAAACAATCTAGCGAATTTCTTAATAGCCCGCCGTGCTGTACTAGCATTGAGATGTGCGACCTTCTCATTGTTTGGCAGTTCTCGCTGGTACATCTCCTCTGCCTCTTTCAGCTTCCCTTGATCAGAGTAGAGAAGGCCAAGGTTGTGGACTGTATCTAGAGTGAATGTATGAGCTGGGCCGAGGGCCTTGTCATAGCCTG
>MUGI01000386.1:0-49231 GCA_008931925.1 Penicillium sp. BW_12
CATGCTGAGAATGACAAATACGTCAAGGTCTTGTGTATGGGCTCCAATGAGTCACAGAATTGTATATACTAAGACATGTATAGTAGTTTAGCGATAGTTGCCCTTTCGGCTCAGCCGCCGGGCGTTAATGAATTGTGTGTGTGTGTGTGTGTAGCATCTATTCCAGGAACGCAGCATCTATTCCAGGAACGTGGCATCTATTCCAGGAACGCAGCATCTATTCCCAGGAACGTGACATCTATTCCTAGGAACGTGGCATCTAGTCCAGGAACACAGCATCTATTCCAGGAACGTGGCATCTATTTCAGGAATGTGGCATCTATTTCAGGAATGTGGCATCTATTCCTAGGAACGTGGAATCTATTCCTAGGAACACAGCATCTATTCCAGGAACGTGGCATCTATTCCAATAACGTGGCATCTATTCCTAGGAACGTAGCATCTATTCCCAGGAACGTAGCATCTATTCCCAGGAACGTAGCTGATGGTCCTGGAGATCCGTTAACTCCTGGGAACTCATATGCTGGCCCTGGGAGTCTTTCCACCACAGCATATGTTTATTGCTACTCAAGCTAAGAACTAACATCACGAGCCTTAAGCCGTCAAGCCTCAGCTACGCGCCGTCTTAGCGCCCAGCTATTGATCAACGCTGAAAAGGCTATGGTTGGAAATCATGGTTCAAACCCCCTATTGGGCTTATGATTGGTTTACAGGGCGATGACTAATCATACTGTTGTGAAGTTGTTGACTGGGGTATTTCCCAAAAGGGTGTATGTAGTAAATGCGAATACATCGGGTCGATGATTGGCTTTCAAAGAGATGACTAAATATGCTGTTCTTAACCGCAATAACGGAACCAAAAAGGTGTCGCAGTACTTATGCTCACCCTGAAATGTGGATGTTGGGATTCCAGTCTTTGGAGGTGGCACGGACCTATTAGTTGTAAACAATGCAAACCCGAACTGATGCGGTTTGAGGCCTTACCCGCAGCGACGAAATTCACTCCTCCCTTCAATGCACCATATGCTTGCTGACTTCAAACGACTAACACCAAGCACAAGCCGATTTCAAACACCCTTCCTCATCTCTCGATCTTTTCTACGATCAAACAATATGCTGTCACGCGATTCGAAATTGGGGGGCACTCACCGAACAACAACGCGTACAATTGACGCCCCTGATGATACCAAAATCTTCTGATTTTGATGTCAAAGATTCTCAATTCTTCAAAAAATTCACCAAGTTGCCCTCACCGGAAGAAGTTCGCTCGCAAGCCAAAGCCCAACATCTCGCAGGAGTCTGCCCAGACAATAGAAAAACCTTTTCGATAAACGGCCCTCATGTGCGACCACCACCTGTGATATTCAAGGATCTAGGGCTGTTTGTCAAATGGGGAAGCGCTGCAAGAATTTCAGAGGGTCAGTGCCTCTATGCTCTCGGCCAGCTCCTCAAAAATCATGTCCCAGTTCCGGAGGTATACGGTTGGCGGGAGGATGGCGGTCAAACTTTCATTTATATGGAGTACTTGCATGCGCAGACTCTGGAGCAAGTGTGGGATAAGCTGGGACCTGATGACCACGTTTCGATCTGTTGTGAGCTCCGGACAATCTACAACAACCTTCGCCACCTTGATCAGAAGCCAGCAGAATCATTCATAGGTATGGTGCTCTCAACGGCCGCTGAATTTCCTGAGCTGCATCCATAACTCTTTCCCCACATATAGGTAACATTGCACAAGTTCCTCTATATGACAGAGCATTCCACGTCGAGTCCATGCCCGAAGCAGGGCCGTTCAATACCGTCCAGGAATTCCATGACTGGTTCACTTTTCTATATCGAAAACCAATGCCAGATCCATATTCTGTCCCAATTGAACCGTTCCGTCAAGACCTGCCTGATGACAGTGAAATAAAATTTACGCATGGCGATCTCCACCAGAGCAATGTCTTGATAACACGCTCCGAACCCTTTCATGTTCTTGCAATCGTCGATTGGGAACAGTCAGGCTGGCTACCTGTGTACTGGGAGGCCAGAAAGGCGCAGTATACTGCTGACAGGAATGACGAATGGTCTAAAAAATATCTGCCAATGATTTTGTGTCAGTATACTAGCACTTGGGAGCCGTGGGACTACTACACAACGGCCATGGGATGTTGAGATTTGATCTCTTTTCTGCATTGCGTAAAATAATAACAGCGTCGAAACATAAATAGCAAATAACGGAAAGCGCGCGAATGAAAGCAGGAGAGCGAGAAATCCCCACAGCGAATATATCCACATTCAATGACAGGACGGAATCCTAGAGCTTGGATCACAGTAGCTTTGGAGCATTTTGGACCACGGAGATGGCGCTGCCAGCAATAAGGCCCTCCTCAACAAGCTTTCGGACGTAACTTTGCAGCCAATCTTGGCAATTTGGAGCCTACACAGAAATTAGGGGTGGCTATTATTTTTGTGAAGTTCGACATACCGATGGGTCAAAAGGGTTGGTTGGGACTGCGGCCGGGAGGTAGAACTCAAGAAGAACCAGACCCACGCCCAGTCGCGGACCAAGCAGGGCGCACCCAGTTGCAGCAAAGTGTAGGATCCCCAGGAGTGTAGGATCCCCAGGAGTGTAGGATCCCCAGGAGTGTAGGTTCCCGCAGGATTGAGCCTCCCGTAGAAGTGTATTGATTACCTGTTCAAGATCCCACGAATTTTTAGCTAGCTTATTTCAAAAGTGAGGGTCACTTAGAAGGCTGAGGATAAGAGACCTCTCAAAAGAGGTACCTACTCGTGATAGAATCCTCTTGAGAGGAAATCCGTCACAGTATGTCCCACAGAAGAGCCCCAGCAACATAGAAGGGAAAACGTTATATGAGCTGGCTCTTGGTACTACTCCTCTCCTAGTCCACTTATTCTAGGTTTAATCCAGTCTCGGGATAGTCTAGAGGCGACCAGGGAATACGCGCGACGGTTCTCAGCCAGATACCCATGCTGTCCTAGTGAGGGCTGGTGTCATTGGCTTATCAGCTGAAAGGTGGGTCCCCGCAGTGGCCTTTGATGCGGCGATCGAGGATGGCACTAACACGATATTTATGACATTCGGCGACGATCTGGCTGTGAGTGAAAAGGCGGCGGATTCGATCACACGTGCACTCAAAGCCGATAGTGATCATAATCGGCCGACAAGACCCCGGCAGAAGGTGGTAAATAATGCACTTGAGATCTAGGTCAAAATACCTGTGACCCATATAGACCGTAGTCAGAAGACCGAGGACCCTTATGGCCACTAAGCCAGGGTGGCCGCCAGTTGCCAGCTCTAAAGCCTATCTAGTCTAGGGGCTGTGGACGTATGTCCAATGTGGACCTGCGTCCAAGGCTGTCGGTAATTGGCCTTGAGTCAACTGTTGGCCTAGAACCAAGGCCTTGCGGTCGCAGCTCCCTAACCACGGACGCACATCTCCAGGCCTGGGACTAGGGGGGACGCCAGTTGGCAGCCAGAGGGCTCGCCAGGATCATGGGCCATGGTCGTACGACCTGACAGGACTTAGACCCATGAACCCTAGGAACAAGATGTGGGGCTCCCGGGAATGCCGATCGAGTTCCCCGGAACCAATCACAGCCCAGGAATGCCAGACGCGCTCCTAGGCACGGATCAAGTGATCCCAGAAACACCTCGTGTCCTCGAGGAACTCTAAGTCAGATCCCTAGGAGCGACCAAGAGCGTGCCTAGGAACCATACTATAGATCCTAGGAATGAGAGTCCTAGTAAGGGGGTCTAGAATACATAGCTATAACCAATTTTAGAAATACAAATTTTAGAACGCGGGCAATAAGAGCGGCAACAGAAAAAAGGCCTAATCATTGAATATTATTAGCCAAGCGGCACTCTACCTCAAATCTCAGCCCCCTTCCGTACTGTAGGGGGAACTACTGGCTTGGATTTGATGCCTTTGGAATCTGGCATAAAAGTTGGCATGCCATGGAGTTTTTTTTTTCTAGGTTGGTAGGATGAAATATTTCTTACACCAGACTTGTTGGGGGGGGGGTGGTGCCTGGGTATTAGGAAATTCACCTGATAGAGTGGAGTATGTTCCCTAGCCAATCATACATAATAAACACCTTATTTCTTTCACCACGTTCATTGAAAAGATAAATGAATTAATTGGTTTTTTATTCTTTTTGTAGTCAGATTTCTGTGACAATCAATTGTTTTGCAAATTTTCTCTTGCCCGTTGGTTGACCTTTTAACTTTTAGCAGGGTGTCAATGATTCGGTCAACTCCTAACCGTTATATTTTATCGTGTATCAACATGATGCCCGACTGTTCAAGGATTTGCTAGTGCTGAAAGTATGCTGTAGTGACGTTGCAGACACGTAAAAGGTATGGCGGGCAATATGTCAATAACGTTAAAAGTACGGTCGTTTCACGTTGTCGCACCTATTTGATGACCGCAAATAACACCAGTAATTGTTGCCCTTCCATTTATGCGGGGTCTGCCTTCATAAGTTCAACACACAAAGGACCGATTTTCGTGTAGTACTTTGAATATCGTGGTCTTTTCGCGTTCCATGATTGAAGACTCCCCTTCGTGTAATAACATTTATATTTATTGGGCCCCTTTCCATTAGCGGATCTAAGTTTTATAAGAGTCCCTGCTATCTATATTTTCTATATAGGCTTCTCTACTCCTAAAGTGCCTCCAGATATCAAGGCAACGCGCTCAATGGCCGCTATCAAGGCTACCAGGTCAAAGGATGTCGTTTCGAAAAGAAAGTTGATGCGGCAAAAACAATGCCGTCGCAAAACAAGTCTGATGAAAAAGGCATGCGAATATAGCAGGATGTGCAGCGCAGATGTATGCGTGGGAATTCGTATCCGAGAGACGGGCCAGGTACATATTTTATCAGCGGATACTTCGGGATTTTGGGCTTTCCTTATCTCGCAATTAGTATGTCTCAAACTATGGCTCTGATGAAAAGATGACTGACCTATCAAGAACTCCTACTATCCAGCGCCAATGCTAGTGACAGATCAGGACCTACCGCAGGTTGATAAAGATACACCGCAACAACCTATATGAAGTCATAAGACCGAAGCGGAACTCTCACCAGAAAGAACCTTTGATTTTCCCATCCTTGGTCAGGGATTGTATGCAACCATTATCCCAATAGTTTAATTTACTTTACTGAGAATATAGCTATGATTGGCGGTCCAATGATGAATTCTATATGAGGTAATTTTCCATGTGCAGTTCCCCATACGGAAGAGGGCTCTGTATGGAAGAAGGCTCCGTATGGAAGAAGACTACACATGGAGACTCACTGATTACCAACCCAAACAGGCATGGCAAATGCGAGATATCATTGGCTAGCTTAACTACTCCTTGAAGCGCCAGACTACTCGATCTTCCTACTCCAAGGTGGAGAAAGGAGTCCTAGAGAACCCTTCTTAGACCTCCTTATCTCCGGCTAACGCCGAACGACTTTAATATTATTGCCTCCATAATTTTCACCTAGATCAATTTTAGCCTCATGGATATTTATGCCAGACCTAATATTATATCTTTGTAAATTTAAAGCACTCCAATATCATTGCCACCATAATTTTAGCCTTATAAATAATTATAACGGGGCTAATATTGTGTCATAGTAAATTTAAAACTCGCCAATTTTTAATATAGCTAAGATTACGGCGCCAAAATCCTAGGTCTCGTATATTTCGATTTCAAAAATTTGAACGCTACATTTGTGTGTGCTATTCGACCGATTCACAATATTTATGGCACGATGGTTACGCCAACGACAAGACGTCTAATTTCGGCGCAGCATAATATTGAAATTGCCGTGGTATTACGTTGCCACTCCCATGCTGTGACCTGAAGGCCTGATGAATTCCCACGCATTACCTGCCAAGTGCGCCGTTTCACCCACGAACTAAAACAACACAGTAGCTTTCTGTCGCACCAAGCGCAGCCACTCTGAAAGACACTAGGACGAAGTCAATTTTGTTGCTTGGTCTGCTGACGTGGCTTTGCAGCCTGAGATTCCCACATGCGCTCGGGCGCACGCCGGAGGAAACATGTGAGGCTACTGCCCGACAAGGATGCGTGCATCTGCAGCTCGTTCTTATATGTGAGGCTTCCTCGTTATCACTCCAGGCTGCGATATTGTGATATGGGCACTGAAATAATAGGTTGGGGGCGATATTCTTGGTGAGGGATAATGATCCGCTGAAGTCCCAAAATGTCACCCTACATACACAACCCTACCTCTATGTCACTATTCACTCCATTGGCTCCAGCAACTACGGTACACGTCATCAAACTTAGACAGGCATAAACCTAGACAACCTCTAAAACTGCGGCCCATAATTAACTCGGGTGACAGATATGCCGAGTTATAAGCTATTATATAAGATGGAAGTCAACCAGAGAGTGAGAGAACACAGCCGTCCGGAAAAAGGTTCGGCCGAAGGCAAGGTCGGCCGACATAAGCCAACCATACCACCCGATCTGGGAGGTTCCCATCCTCTCTGTTTCCTCACCCAACAAGTAGTCACATCCAAGGCGTTCACATATCATTCAGCAGATATTAAAGAAGTCCCTCGGCCAAAATGATAAAATTCTCTGCAATTGCAGAAAATCTTCCCGATGAGTCGATCCGAGAGATGAACTTTTTCGACTCTTCCTTCTTCAAGGAGCCCAGCAAAAGTCTTCCGACACCGGCGCAAGTGAGGGCTTTGTCGAAAGATATTCATGCAAACCCTCAGCCACAGCCTATCATCTTTGAAGAGCCCAAAGTCTTCGTCAAGTTTGGCCCTTATGTCACGATAGCAGAAGCGCAGTGTCTTTGGATGATCAAACGGGCTTTTGGCGACGAAATTCCAGTCCCCGAAATTTTTGGTTGGCGAGTGGACGAGGAGAACTATGTGTTTCTCTATATGGAACTTATCCAAGGACAGACGCTGCAGGATGGCTGGAATGGGCTCAATAGCCTGGACAAAAGCTCACTCTGCGGTGAGTTATGTCAAATAGTCAACCGTTTGCGCCGACTTGAACAAGATCCCTCCGATCAGTATATTGGTACGCCCCAGTAGAAATGAGAATGATATTATTTGCATCTAATCGGAAATTTCCAGGTTCCATAAGTCACCAGCAACTCCTGGATTATGTTTTCCAATCATGTCCGGAAACCGGACCTTTCTTAACCGTCAAGAATTTCAACGACTGGTTTTCCTACTTACCACAATTACGGCTTTCTCCTTCGAAGAAATACAACGACCCCTACAGGCGTTTTTTACCGGACAGTGGAGCCATTAAATTTACCCATGGCGACCTCCACCGAGGGAACATCATTATCTCTTCCAGCAAACCAGCTCGAATCCTTGCTATCGTGGACTGGGCACAAGCGGGATGGTATCCAGACTACTGGGAGTACTGTAAGGCACTCTACACTTGCTGGTATGAGGACGAGTGGCGACGAGACTGGGTAGATAACTTTCTGAGCCCACGCTTGCGAGAATTTGAGGTCTTCGCAGAGTACACAATGGCAATGGGCTCGGTGTGAATTACTTCTACCTGAGGGTAAATGCTGCTCACTGATGGGATACATCAGTATAATCGGCAGAAATTACAAAGCGTCTCAAAACGGACACGGAAGAAATACGTGTTTTGACAGTTATAGAAAGTCCAACACTTGGGTCCTGTCATGAAATACACGGAACAGAAAAATTTGAAGAAACGGATTCACGTTGATATTAGCATACCAAAGAGTGAGGGAGTCAAAGAAGGTACAGGATCCTCTCCGATTCTCTACACTGAAACAGAATAGTTTGAGTATTTTAGTGAGATAGTATGTATTGACCAGCTATGACCGTAAATAATCAAAGGCATATGCAACAAAAGAATGTATTTGCTAAGCTGCATCTAATTTCTTCGCTATAGGCCTTCTTCCGTCAACTGCATGTGCTGCTTTGAATGGCATTTCCAAAAAGAAGCCCACTTAGGATCAAGTCAACGTCTTGCGGCGGGCTGAAGGCCAATTCCATGGTTTGGGGGATCGCGTTTAGATTGGACAATCTGAATTGCCTCCGCTGCAATGAGACCTTTAGAGACTAAATGGCGGACGAATTCCATGGTCCATTCCTGGCATCGTTTATTTGTGGTCTGAAGCAGATAAACAATAAGAATGGTAAAAATAAAAATAAATAAATAAAAAGCAGTCAATCTAAGGGACTTACATCATTGACAGGTGCCATGAAGTTCTGACTGATCCCAGGAGTCGGGACCTGAGACGCAGCAATCTCAATGTTGCCTCTAGGAGTTGAATCTTTGGTCATCGCTGTGTCCACGGAGTCGACGATATTGGACGAATAAACTTGACCAATCGGAAAAGTCTCGTGGCGCTGTTGTGTCATAGCAGGAGAGTAGTTCCGTTTGAACTCGAGAATATAGCCTGCCATGGGTGCACCGACAGCGTGGATCAGAGTCCCTCGTTTGGGGTCTGCTGCCGATGGAACAAAAATTGCAAAGTGCGCTCGTTGAGATGAAACGTTGCGAAAAGAGACGAGCTGAATTGTTCTAGTGGCCATGACGTTGTGAGATCCTTTATTTTCTCAAATGGAGAGGATAGGATGAAGATATGGCATGAGGTATAGTAAAATAATCACAAGAAACGAACAAGGCCCCTCCTTTTATACCTTTCGATCAGAGCATACTATGGGAATAAGTAGGAGTCCCAAGCAACAATACCAGGCGCTTCGAACGTGAGCCAGGTATCACCTTCGTTTCATATGCACGATTAATATCAATTCTGAGCATTGGAGTCCCGAGAGTTAGAACCCTATTCATTATTGGCGCCAGGGTTGGGGCGGCAAGGCGGCAATGCTGGAACTTTGAGTCGTCAGTTATTTTTAGATGAGCACCACTGCAGTTACTTGCTGCTAAGCTACTAGCTCTCAGGTGTGTCAGGGGCCAAAGGCTGATATGGCTGGCTAGAGACGGACCAAGCAGAGCTGCGGCTTGGGGGTCACTCGCCAACCAACGCAGCCGCCGGCCAAAATAACGATGTGAAAATTCATGCATTAGCGTGAGGCTGAGTCGTGCACATGAGAAACACACCGGATACCCATTGAATAAAGGGAAAACACAATTGACCCAATTGATGCCACCCAGAGAGCTTTCTGATGCTTGGGAGCTGTGGGGCCTGGATGTCGCCAACCTAAATTGAACATAGTGGTTGCTAGAGACATAGGCTTCATGTATATTTACTAAAGTCGAATGAATTGGGCATGAAGAAAGCCTTGACTGGCTAGAACTATAAACGTGAATAACGCAAGCAAATTATTGCGATACTGCTGGAATGATCTGTTATCGAAAAACATCTTAGGTTTGGCTCGACCCCGGACAATCATGCCAGCTTTGACTTTCCACCATCTGATAGCAGCCAGTAATTGGGTTTCATGTGCTGCAAGTGTGATTGAAAAAGAGACTTAGCTAACAGTTTGCTTGGCAAGCTATTGTCCAATCATTTGCCACCAAGCCGATTGGCAATGTGAATACCCATGCATTAGCGCGAGGCTGGGTCACGGTTCTCACACTAGCATCGCATTACATTCCTATTAATTCCACACGGATATCGTGTAGCTCTCTTGGTCATCCTTCCCTTTCATATTGGCTAACTTTGGACCCCTCCATATCTAGCGTCGCCAAAAAGTAGAACATCTCCAATGAGAACAGACGTTCATTTCGGTGGCTTCGCAGTTAAGAACACGTGGCCTGTGGCCTGTAGCCTGCAGCTTTGCATGCGAGTCTGGACGTAACATGGGACGGCCGAGGAGCAAAACACTTTCGACTTTTCCCCTCTGGTTTTCGTTCAAGCTTGGCGTCAAGTCACGTGGGGCAGATTCAACACCAATCAATCCCCACCACGTCATCTCATCCTGTCTCGCAGGAACGCAGCATCTATTCCAGGAACGCAGCATCTATTCCCAGGAACGTAGCTGATGTTCCTGGAGATCCGTTAACTCCTGGGAACTCATATGTTGGCCTGGGAGTCTTTCCACCACAGCATATGTTTATTGCTACTCAAGCTAAGAACACAAGTTCGTAGATGTACACTAACCAGCTAACCACGATAGTCCAGTTTACGTATTAGGGAATCAGGCGGAGTATGATATTCATCGAACTCTGTATGGAAACAAACGAATTTAACGCTGTAGTACGCACTACATTACGGTATCGTTATCAATACCTCCCTCGCACTCGCATCCTCTGCAGTTGAAGTTCGAGAAGAACATTCTCATCAACTTTTTTTTTTTAAACCGCAATAGCAATTGCCGGCAAATCCGTCAGAATTGCGATACTCTCATCATTGTTCAGGAATTCTTGGGCGTAGCATGAAATTGCCTTGATTATGGCATCCCGAAGCTCAGTCTCGAGAGGTGGAAGAGTGACCCAGATCTCTCGCACAACAAATGGATGTCTCTGGGCATTTTTGTCAATCCAGTTGATGAGACGAGTTCTTGCAAGCTGTTTTAGGGGCGCAATGTCAAATTTGTCGGCCGCCATAAAAACTCCGAGGTTGTTCCACAAAACTGCGTGGGAATCTTTATCTTCGCCCGAAACAGACTTTTTGTCCTCAATGTCTGGAATACCCGTGTCATCATAATCTCGAATATAAAGAAAAGTAACAACTCGTTGAATGGTTGCTAACTCATCATCAGGTAGGTCGATTTGCGATGAAGCAGCCTCCTTGCGACAATGTTACTCATGGACGCCAACCTTGGCTTAGACGGATACTATTTACCTTGAATCCTCCTTTGACTGCAGCATCGAAAAATGATGACTGGCAACAGACTATGGCGCGGTGTACTGCGAACTTTCGGCCTTCGCATGATATCGTTAGGTCGGAGTACCTACCTGATTCCAGGAGGCTTTGCAAGAGTGGTTGAAGATCTGGAAACCCCATATTAATTGGAAGTAGATAAAATAACATGAGTTAGACAACGTACCGGGCATCTATCATCCGATGGTTTTATAATTGCCCAGCTATCCGTATTCCTCGAAGGTATATGACGTCAACACCACGACACCACGACCCCGCGTGTAACGTAAGTGGAAATTCCGGCGTGTCGTGGCTAGATGATGCCATGTGTGCTTCCTTTAGGGGCCGTTCCGCTTTACATTACTATTCCGCTCGCTCTGGCCTTTCGATGCACACATAACGGAGGAAGCTAGAAGGCTCGAGGTGTCGCAGTTCCAAAACCGCCAAATGCCCGTGTCCAATCAGCCTTCCGGAGAACCACAAGTTCCCCGCTATCCTGTGGTCGAGGGCCTACTCGTGAAGTTAAGAATACTTTGAAGTTCGAGGTTCAGGACAACCAGATCCAAAACCTCGGCCCTGGTCCTTCCAGTGGGTGGCAACAAAAGCGGTCGCAAGAATAGCGGCATCCAAGGCCGCAAGACCAAGGAAAAGGAAAACCGAAAACGTCAAGAAGAACCAGACCCATACCCAGTCGCGGACCAAGCAGGGCGCACCCAGTTGCAACAAAGTAGGAACCAGACATCCCAAGCGCCCGAGAAATACCAAGTTCTCAAAAAAGCCAAGATATGCCAACCACCCACCCAATGGTTGGAGATATCTTACTTAAATGTAGAACATGGTATCCTTGATGTTGGGATGAACAGTTGCCTGGCTCTCCTCGGATACACGACCACCACTTTCACCGGCCACACTACCCGTCGGAGTCGCAGAGGGAGTCGGGTCGAACAGATCACTCATGTAGCAGCGAGCACGGGTGCAGACGAGATCGCGTAGTAGGCAGGCGGACACACGCTGACAGCTTTCGTTGCTCGGCCGAAAAGGTAGCACATCTTGCGTGTGAGGTCCTGGAGTCTATCGGCAGCGCCGATGCCGGGTCCGACGCCAGGATGTAGTGGGTAGAAGATCTCGTCCCAAACAGTGAAGTAGTGGGCGGGACGGGCGGTGCCTTGAAGCGCGGAGTGAGCCTGCAGGTAGAAGTCCCAGTGACGAGCCTCGGAGATTCCGCGGTCGACGACGGTGCCAGGTTGAGGGTTGGCGGAGCGTTCGGCGTCACCATCGGATGTTGGGTAAAAGCGGGTGTTGTGGCGCTTTCCAACAACGATGATGGCCATGCGGGGGAGGCCTTTCTTTGTATCTGAGGCTGGGTAGATGTTCTGGCAGGCTTTCTTCAAGAGAGGCAGCTCCTTCTCAATGACCATGTCGTATTGGCCCTCTGACACGCCGTCCCGGTAGACGACGATGTGTTCCGGGAACTTGCCCTTGTTTCGCTTTGCCCAGATCTTGATGCGTGATTGTAGAAGGGTCTCGAGGTCAGAAACCATTTCCTGGCGCGCAGGCTGAATGCGAATATCTGCGGGCCACTGTGCGAGTTGCGCGTCGACTGAAGCGACGATCCCGACCACACTGGGCGCCGAACTGGTGGAACCCGGAGAAGGATGGGTGACGTCGAGACCGACGAGCATGGTCTTGCCATCGGCGAAGAAGCCTAGATCCGAGGTTCGAAGGGTTTGGTTGGCACCTCCCATCTTGAGGTTGATTTTCAGGCCGACATTTGCCCAATATTGCATGTTGGCACCCCTCACCTTCTCGGCTTGCACATTCACGTTTCGCACACCACAGCGTACGTCGCACACTTTCTTAACCGTATTGTAGACCTGGGCGTCCTTGGCGAGCAGAATACCCAGAATGAGCTCGGGCTTATGTTTTTCTTGCAAGAAACGTACGGCCTTCTCAATAGCCGGAGCATTGTCGGCATTAAAGGTATATTCAATCCTTGTGCCTCCCTTAGGTTTCGCAGCCGCGACACCCATATTTTTGAGAGTCTGGACAAACTCATCTAGTGAGCCAGCAAGCCCCTGTGGAGAGAGACCGTGTCTGCTGTTAGGGGCGTCGATGAAAAGCCAAACCCAGTTCTTCAGTGCAGCTGGTTTGGAGAACTCAATGGACTGCATGTTCCAGCTGCCAAATTTGGCCTGGAGCTCTTTCTGCTTGGCATACATAATCCGCGGAGATGGCAGGACACGGCCCTGCACAGTTATAAGATTGTCGCCAAGGTTGATTCCGAAGGAAGACTAGAATAGAACGTGAGTATGGTCAGCTGAGCTCGGGAATTCCTTGATACGGCAGTTTCTGATATAAGGGAGTGAGGATTTCATGACAGTGGTTCACTTACGAGTGTGGCATTCGGTGGCTGACCGATTCCCAATACCCCCACACCTTTCGTGACAATAGACTGAGCATTCTTTGCTGGCATGCGGCCTTTGACCGCAAAGTTAAGCATATTTTGTGTTTGTTTGGGAGAGAGTTTGTTTTTCACAGATTGGCCAGCCTCGACCTCGCAAACCTCCACAGGGAGGTAAACGGGTTTGTCTCGGGTTCCGACGTTAACAACAGGGAGGTCGGGATTCACAGCGATGTTGTACTCTAGAGGGACGAATCATTGTTGAGCAGAGTATCATCACTCTCTGTATCAATACGACTCACCTTTCCTGAAGAAATCAGCAACGCTAATGTACTGCCCGGCTGGAGTAGGGCCAGCTTTGGGAGGGGCTTTCTTGCCCTTCTTGCCCTTGCTTTCTCCACTACCAGGCTGTGCAAACTGCGAGCCAGGAGCATCCAGGAAGAACTTCACACTGTGGGGACCAGCTCCGTAGTTATCCACCTTTGGCCCGTTGGGTGCTGAACTACCATCTTGGGGAGTTGCCAGACCGGATATGGTCTTGACGCGAGCGGGTCTTTCTTTGCCATTTTTGCCCTTGCGCTTGATATGAGTGGTGCAAACACGCATACGCTTCAGGAAAGCCTCCATCCGGTAGGAATTGGCCCTTAAATTGCTAGTCTTCCACTCTTGAATCACATATTCCAAGGGTCCTGATTTGTAGCAGGCCAAGTACTTGACCTGGACATTCAGCAGGACACGGGCAGTGGCAGCTCGTACACTGACGAAGAAGCCGCGAAGCACCTCCAGACCACCCTCGAGACTGGCACTCTCCTTGAGACTTTCTTGAAAGCTGTAGTGTCTGTTCCCGCCGATGGAGGCTACCGAGCGCTCGGTTTTCGGATGATGACCCAGAATGACGTTCAGAGCCTGAACAATCTCGGGCTTGGAGCTAAGCATGCTCCCTGCATTGGTGGAAGTGAGGTAGTTGATAAGGTCGGCTGGGTTAATTTCGCCTGTATATTGGATGGTAACCTTGTACACCTGCGGGTTCTTCAGGATATTCTTCATCGTTTTCATCTTTGTAGCGCACATCGAACTGGCCTTCAGCAAGCTTGGCCACTGAAATAAGTGTTGAACGATAGTCAGTTGCAATGCCGTTCAAGTTGGCAGAATAGTGCTCCTCTAGCAGAAGACGCACGATGTGTCGTGCTTTTCTGCCAGCAGGCTCCCGGCCGCCCTCTGCGGCGATAGAGACATGATAGCGGAATATTGGCTTTCCCACGGAGGTACGGAGGTAAAGGGCAGATAATTAGCATATAGCGTAACAGGCCGACCGAGAGTACCGTATCCTGGCCGGTCGGGATATGCCTGCGCAGCGTTCTTTGCAATTTTCTGGCGACTGGCAACGAGCGCCTTAGCCACGGCGTCTTCTGTCTTGACGACGGTGGCATCGGGCGGAGTAATAGATTTGCCCTCACTGCGGGGATTTGGAGGTTAGAGTGGTTATTCGTGAAATACAGAGACAGATCATTGGAAAAGGGCCATGAGAGTAGTAATACTCACCTAAAGATTCGAGGGCCCTGAGGACCACCACCTCGGCCGCGACCCCGGAAGTCTCCACGGCCATCACCGTGGCCACCGCGGAAATCACCTCGCCCCCCACGATCAGAAGGGCGAAAAGGGTGGTCCTGTAAATCTCCCCGGCCTCGGCCACGTCCTCCGCGACCACCGCGATCCCCAAAGACTCCGCCACGAGGTCCTCGACCGCGACCGCCGCGGCCGCGGGGTTGATCTGACATGACGTCAAGCTGAGGGAAGCTGGAATATGAATTAAACAGTAGATAAGAAGGAAACTGAGAGAGAGAAGAAGTGATGTAGAGAGAAGAAGTGTTGTAACTATGACCTATCCTTCGATCTGCCCCACCGAGAGTGTTGATTGGAAGCGTAATCGCCAAGACAAAATAGTTGTCATCAACCACTCAATAGATTTAGCTTTCCCTCAGATGAAAGAGTTCCTCTTTTGTCGTCTGGGTGCTCGTCCATCTTCAGAAGAAGCTCAACTTGGAGCATTCGGTTTGTCTCTTGTAACATCATGATTTCATGGGTCATCCTAGTGTTTCATTAGCCACGGAAGAAAGTGTTGCGACGAGCTCATACCAAAATAGACCGCTTCTTCTTTTCTGTTCTTTTCGCTTTCGTGATGACGTCGAGCCAGTCGTATTATCGATTGATCCAGCGAACACGCTCTCACAATCCAGGTAACTGTGATCACGCTGGGTACCTCTTTCAGGTCGTGAAATACCCGTCTCGGGGCTTGGTAGTTCATAGTCATCGACTGTAACGCCCTGGTACCACTAGTCGCAAAGCGAGTATCATCCCGCAAGAGAGGAAATAGAGAAATTGAAGCTGGTGCCAGCCGGGGGAAACAGGTTCTTTATTGAACCCTTCGACCGAGTCAGCTCCGGGAAGTACCTAGAGACTGGTGCCATCGCAATAGTCCAGGCGGCTTTGCACGATTGAACGCCAGCCTGTGGAGTGAGACCAGATTATGGTGTTTCATGCACTTTCCTGGCAGACGATGCATGTCCATATCTAGCTCGATACCACTCGTTGTCCGACCGAGTACAACTTGTTCAACAAGCAGGACGAGGCCGGCACGCACGCGCAGAGAAATCCGAACCTCGGACAACAAAAGCCCTGGAAGGATTGCACCCGAGATCTGTCGGCCAGTCGTTCGAGGGGCTATGAGAGAAGACGAAACGTGCAGGATAGACCACACGCAGATAATGCCCCAGCAGCACATCCAGTCCGCATGGCACCAGTGCTAAAGGAGTATGGCCTATTTTCTATTCGTCCATCCTGTCCACTTTTCAAGTTGATAGTGGAGCCAACGAGGATTTGGTAAAAGGGCGCAGCTGGCGACTCGGTCGAACTGGGTAGACACGCAGGGTGCGAGCGGCCACACAAAATTTGCCGTAGGTCGAGGAAAAATCAAATGTTTGAACACGATCAAACGACATCGCGTTGTGGCCTTTCAGATTCGGAGACCATGAATCTCAAATGGAGCTCATTAGCAACCACGGAAATGCAAACTCTACCGGCAACCATTGCTAGGAGTCTGACTCGGCGTATGCCTCCCCAAGACCTATGTGGAGTGCCCATGGACAGGGGCAAAGAGACAGATGAAAGGGGTTGATTGGGTCAGAGGGCTTAGCTGGCGACGCATACGTCCCCTTGACTGTCTTAAAGGTGTAGATGCCCATACCCACTTCTCAAACGATTTGAAGTGCTTCAGTGTTGTACAGATGGTATTTTTGAGATTGAATCCATCTGGTCCAGGACGCTCGCTTGTTCATTGCTTTCAGAACAAGATTGAGCAGGTTCAATTGCCATGGAAAGTTCAGCTGATGCACGCTCCAGCAGCTGCCTGATTGGTTGTGGAAGGTAGGGGAGTTTGGAAGTTCATGGTTGGTGAGGTCAGGCAAAGCAAAGCCCTTTCAAGCACAATGGAAAGATGCTTCAGATCCTCCACGGTAGCTTCAGGCATAGCCGACTCACTCATTGGGCTGCTGTAGTTGTACTAACCTTCGGTGGACTGGAATAGCATCCCCGATGCCGTGGCAAGCGCTCGTTGTTCTGAACTCGCTAGTCATATATTAATAACTTCAGCAAAACACATCTTCCAACACAAGAGTTGAGCGCTTACATTAATCCCTTTTCACAATCCTTCCCACCCCTAAGACTCAGCTCTAGAGTACTGTTCAAGATGGAGTTCACTTTCTGAATCTCATTTGAAAGCATGAAGGTGAAGCATCAAGAGGACGGGGATTCTGTTCCTTTAAGTAAGGTTTGGTGGCATGAGAAAGTGGCGGTTCGCCAGGTGGCTATTCGAAACAGCTTTCTTCAGAGTCGCTATTTTAAACCGCTGAAAGGGCGCCCGACCTACGACCGACACTGTAGAAGCACAGTGCAAAGTCAGTGGAAATACTAGTCTGTTATAACTCGTGGGCAAATGATACCATATGTACGTCCTTTAGGTTGGAGTCCCATTTGGCTGTACAGTACATTCCTGTTCAGCCTTCGCTCTGGCTCTTGATGCAGCTAATTGTAAGAAACCAGAAACACTGTTTACGTCCTTGGAGACGTTACTGTACCCTCCTCGGAGCTTAACGCGATGGAAACTCCTGGAAGGAGATCGTATTGTTTGATGCAAAGAGGAATCGCGGTTGCCCAGATTCTTCCAGAGTCGCGATTCTGAACCGCCAACAGGGTGTCCGCCCAATAGACACACAGTATTCACCTCGAACCGCCAAATCCAATCGGTGGTTCCGTACCGTAACAAAGCTCCTTTCCCGTGTGCTTCTCGTTGCTATATACAGTACAATAGTTTCAACTCCACTCTTGGAGGTGCATTGAGGTATATTCCCAGAAAATATTCTTTCCCTTAAGACTATCGGGTTCTTCCAGCAATTTCCATTTGCCATTCTCTAGCATGAAACTCCTCGTCCTTGAACGGCCGATTTGCCCAGAGCTCCTCATTCTTCCTGGAACACTACGCAGTAAGTGACAGGATCTATTGTTCGAACGTGGTATGGCGAGACTAATTGATTCATTTTCTATTTGCATATAACTGTAAAAGAGTTCGACCAAGCAAAATCAAACGCATAAATAGCGCAGGCCTAATCCTGGTTGAACTCCAACTTTCCAAGCCAAAATCGGACTTGGGTATTCATCTGAAGAAAAGAGAGCAATCTTCAACCTGTCCATCCATGTTAATCTACGATCGCTGTCATTGAATTGTGAATCCCGATCATTTTTCGAACTTCATCGGGGGTAGGACGTGCTGGCAACTGATTATGGGTCAGGAAATAGCTGACAGCATGTTCTAAGTTGCTACAGAGACTGATAATATCAGGCCGAGTTACCGAAACATAAAACATCAAAGCGTTCACCTGCATCGCGGTGAACTGGCCATTTTCTCTGTATGATATTAGCCAGGGAATTTTCGAACCTTATGGAACCACGTACATTATCCTTCCACAGTCTTGGCTAACAAGCAACGTCATACTTAGACTTTGTGACACCGTCCATTTTTTACCAACTTGCTTGTATCGAAAGATGGCATCGCGAACATGTGACTTTCTGGGCACAGGAAGGCGTTGGTCGCCAGTATTTCTAATGGCTGCCTCGATGCAGTTAAGAACATGGGTAGTGAACTTTCTCGGTCTGAGATTGAGACGCCTATTCTTTTCCTCATTACAGATGGTCTCATACAGCATGTTGACTTGAACTTTTGCGAGCCGAATCCTCATGTAGTTTTCTTCGTTTGGGTTGCCCATCTCCTTCATACGTTGGCAGATTCCGGCGATCCTTTGTCTCGCAGAAGAGCCTGGTGAGACGCCAAAGTCCACGAAACTCCACAATCGTTCAGTTTGCCAGTGATTTACTTGACTTTCCAAGTGGGCCAAGTCTTGGGGGAAAAGACGGTCACCTAGTTCCATGGCTTGTTGAAGTTTGTTTGGACTCAGATCCGGAAACAATAGTATCATGTTTTGAGCATGGCCAATGGGCATGACTCCAGGGGCCTCGACATATTGCAGGGCTTCAAGCGAAAGAGAAGGACTGGCGTAAAGATTTTCCTCGGTCTGATTGTCAAAAATATGTGAACTTAAAGATTGCTCAGCAGTTTGGGAGATGAAGACCGCTGGCTCTGCCAGTGGTTGTCCCATGCCAATGTCATCCACATTTGCGGGCGTATTATGTAGCGTAGAACCCCCTAAGCCAGCCGGTGGCAGTGTATAATGGGTTGTGGACAGGGTCGGGTATAAATGTGCGGGTATTGGCACATCTAACAACTGGGACGGATCGAGCTCCGCCGGAGTGGAGAAATCAGAGCCCAAGGTATTGGTTCCTACATCTGGACTGGGAACAGACTGGGGAGTTGGATACGAGTATATTTCCAGAGGCTGTGGTTTTGGTGGATTAATCTCCGAGTTCGAAGGTACGGGCGAGATACCGAGATCGTGGGTGAACTCACTGAACTCACTCCAGGAAGTGGCTTCCGTCGTGGGATCTACAGAGATCAAGTCAGTACATGCGGTGTTGAATAAATTGCGTAGCAAATCAAAGCAGAAATTGAAATGGAACAGGCTATGCACCGTCATTTTCTCCAACCTGCGAGTCCAATAAGACTTGATTTCTGGGCATGTCGAGACAAGGCATGGTTGGCATCAAGCATGTTATACCCGCTTTGGCGGCCACATCCTGCCTCTCTGCCTCTGAAAGAGATTGAAGGGCTAATAGGTTATATCGAACCAAAGCAGGGAACTGACAATGATCAGCAATCTATTAATGTTATCCGAACTCTGGTACTTACTCCTTCAGACCTTGCAAATTGCTGATAGCCCGATAAATTCTCATTTGAGGATGAGTCGTTGGGATCTGTCAATATCGAACAATTTGGCTCAGATGGTCCACACCCCCATTGCTGCATGAAGCCTTCCTCCTGGGACATGTTGTAATTCCCTTATTAGCGCAGACCAAACAATAAAGAGGCAAGGAAAAACGAGTGTGGGGAGGGGAGGCAAGTGTACAAAAAGGATAGGACGCCCAGGTGCGCAGCACCTGAGCAGGGAAAGATGAAGCTGGGGGCGAACGTCGGGGACAAAGGAGACGGAAGAGGGGACTGGGGGGAGCGACCAATTTAAGGCCAAGGTGGGGACAAGGCGCGCGCGCCTGGAGGAAGGGAAGGGGAAATCCTAAATAGAAGGTTCTAGTCTCCAAGCAGCGACCGCGAGAGGCTGGTGGTCGCAGAGTCGGCGGTTTTGAATCGCGAAGTTGGACATCCAATAGGCTTTCCCCACGCACCTCCACAACCGCAACAAGTCGACTTCGAGGAAGATAAAATAATTTCTCTGGACGCTTCATCACCATTTGTGGCACGACCACTCTCACACTGGCAGTCTCTAACCGTAAAGAAAGGCCTCTCGAGAAAGGAGAAAACGGTGCTACGTCAGTGTGGAGACGATTTGGACGATTTCAGATCCACAAGACCCATGACCTATTTTTAGCTCGGTCAAGGTTCCCATAAAGCCAGACCAAAGGCCTTCAGCTTGAAAGAGTATATTTGCCTAAAGTAGCATAGCCAAAGTGTGCTGCAAGCAAAAAACAGTGTGCCCATATCATTCACTTACTATTTTTAGGCGCATACCAAGCAGGCTCGCTTCTTCTGATAGAACCCGTCCTGGGATAGACCACGGTTTTTCCCTCCTCAAAGCTTTCCCTCCTCAAAGCTATCCTAAGTAGGCTCGCTTCTTCTGATAGAACCTGTCCTGGGATAGACCACGGTTTTTCCCTCAAAGCTTTCCCTCCTCAAAGCTATCCCAAGCAGGCTTGCTTCTTCTGATAGAGTCGTTCGGTTTTAACCTGGAGATAGGGCAGTGCTTGGCGTCCGCTTAACGCCCACGAGCTTCCTATTTAGAGTGATATGTCATTTGAAAGTTGTGCCGGAAGTTTATCAGGCGTCTTGAGATCTGAGTCTCACGGTTTTGTGGGCCTTGGAGTCGTAGGGGACGCTAGTGGGCGGTCTAATGGCCTGGCAGGTCTTGAGACCGCGGTCTTGGAATCTGCTGGGTCGCTGGCTCTGTGCCCACCGCCCTCGGGTTAGTGTTACTGAGCCTTAGTACGTAGTCTTATATGAGCAGACTGCCTGTGATTCAAGTCTTTAGTCTAATATCTTTGATAGCCTTGCGACGAAACACGTGTTAACTCGGGCTTCGATCCCAACCTCAGGCCGGTCACCGTCTTGGGGCTGCTTTAATGCGATTGGTTCGGAGGCTGACTCAACATACTGAGCAATCTCTATGAGTTTGATCTGTCTTTCGTGTCCTAGATCTTCTTCCCCATCCACTTGAACGTCCCACCTCCGCTGCTGTCATTCATAGCGGGCAAAGGGGCTTTTATTTCGGTACGACTGTCTACATACACCTGGTCGATGATTGGCTTCCAAGGAGATGACTAAACATGCTGTTCTCAACCGCAACGATGAAACTAAGAGCGTGTCGAAGACTTTTACACCACCTGGTAAGATATGAAGAAGAATGGTTCCATACAGCGGTTTTGAAAATCGGTTATACCTTGTCCTTCTGTAGTAGATACATTGGTAGGCTCGGTTAGTGACTATTTTCTGAGATATCAAAACAACCCCTAGGGTGCTGTCAGGCCCCAACAGATCTTGAACGAGTGTCCCCTGCCCTGTGTGGTTCTAGGTCCAAGTTAGACAGATATCGAGTGCCATAAAGCCAGCCATGTGATAGATCTCTGGAATTGTGTCTAGGCGGGCTTCAAGTCTGGAGATGCGTGTCCGTGGTTGGGGAGCTGTGGCGACAAGGCCAAGTACTGACGGCTGTGGACGCAGATCCACATTGGACGTACGTCCACAGCTCCCAGTCTAGGTGGGCTTTCGAACTGTCAACTGGCGGCCACCCTGGCTTAGTAACCACAAGGGCCCTCGGTCTTCGGACTACGGTCTAGATGGGTTACAAGATTTTGATCTAGAAGTGCAACTCATAGGATAAAAAGCCCCGTTTTCATATATAGCGAGACATATCTAGTAAGTCCCCGATTGCTCTTACAGTAGCACAAGGATCTCAGTGTTACACTGTCATTCAGCTTTAAATTTACATATCTCGAGCCCAGAGACAAATTTACTGAACTTCGACGATTCCAAGATCAAAACAGGCCTCTAGGATCTATACTGTCGGCTTCTGGGAGCTAAACGTCCTTCAGGAACTGTACCCATCTCCCCTGGGAGCGAGCCAGACCGTTCCTGGCCTCTCTTACCTTTGATCATGAGTCATTTTGGTGATCCTGGGGATGGACGGGTGTTCCTGGGGATGGACTGGTGTTCCTGGGGATGGACGGGTGTTCCTGAAGACAGAGTCGGTGATCCTGGGGATGGACGGGTGTTCCTGGGGATGGACTGGTGATCCTGAAGACAGAGTCAGTGATCCTGGGGATGGACGGGTGCTCCTGGGGACGGACTGGTGATCCTGAAGACAGAGTCAGTGTTCCCGGGGATGGACTGGTGATCCTGAAGACAGAGTCGGTGTTCCTGGGGACGGATGGGTGCTCCTGAAGCAATCTGTCCCGCTCCCCGATCCGCCACGATCCGCCACAACAGTTCCTGGAGGCCATTAAGCTTCTAGAGGCCGTAAGCATGACCCTAAGAGCGATGGTAGTAAGCTCCCCGACTACTCAGCAAAACGTAGATTAATCAGGTAAGCAGATAGCTGGGTTTGAATCAGAACAAGACAGGCAAAGGGTAGTATTACCAAAATTGGGCTGGCCGGTCAATTGGGGAAGGCGAAGTGGGATGGTCCATTTTGGCCATAAAGTGCCGTTGAAGCTCCGTACGGAGAAGTTTCCCTCGTCCTTCACGAGAGCTTTACCTATGTCTTGGGCAAATGCCTTCTATCCTTGCAGATATGTGATTGGTCTGGAATGCCACTCAACCGATATTTCGTTTTGTCATTTCTCCAATATATTACTTTAGCATGGTGTTCATTGCCTCCACGTTTTCACCTAACATGGGCTTATGTCAAGGCCGTAATGCCGTAGTTGCACCAGGAACCGCACCGAGAACACTTGGACAAGTCCTCTTCTCCGTCTTCTCAGACTAATCGGCCTTTCCAGACTCAGTGGTTTAAATCTCATGGCCTTTGTTCTATGTTCTATGTTTGAACTAGACCTAAGAAGTTAGCTTCAGGGGGTATATACGTATCTGTAAGAATATGTAAGAGCGGCATCATATGCATTTCCTCCGTTACACATCATGCGTTGTTCTTTCTAGTATGCGAATTGATTTGGTCGACTTCTCTTTGTTAGGAGTCCCCTACATGCCATTCCTTTAGCTGGATGAAGTTCCTTTGGGCTTTTCACTAGCTCAGCGATCATCCCGCCTACCCACGGTATTGGTAGCTGGTAGGTAGTGCCAGGGTGTTCATCGGGAGGTAAGGGGGGCTCCTGCCAATCAGATCCTTTACCATTGAGAGTATTTGGAACATCGGAAACTACATCGACGATCTTTGCCGTGTTCAAAAACATTGAATTGGTGTTGGATCACCCGCCAATTGCTTGGCAAATAAGATCTTACGCCGCCTAATCGGGCAGCTTCCTAGCAAACATCGGTCTTTTCTTCTTTTATCACAGCCCAGCTGTTACAGTCGTTCTCGAAATCGGCTTGACAGATACACTCTTTGTCATTCTTTTCTGGCCCCACCGCCAATCTATTGAGCGGACAGCGTTTAATTGACGGACATCGCAAAATCCACCTTGTATGGTACAGTAAGTTTGGTGCGTGTATTCTCGTAAGCGTTGCGTAATTTACATACCAGAATACAGTATCATACGAGGTGCCTTTATCGACGTCATCATTTTAATGCGGCCCACTAAATAAATTGATCCGCGCTAGGACTTGGCGGTGGGGCCAGAAAAGGATGACAAAGAGTGTATCTGTCAAGCCGATTTCGGGAACGACAACCTCACTCATGTTAAAGCCACGTTAACTTTTCAATCTGGACCTTGTAGTCCAACCCCAAACTATGTTTCTTCCCAAAAAGCACTTGAAATATGTCAATCATGAGGGTCAGGGACAAATGCCGAGGCAATGGCTGCCATCTATCCAAGAAATATTTGGAGAGACTTTTCCGGCGATTCCGCCAGGACCATCATATGCACTGCCTTCTCACACCAGGCATGCCGCTCCACCGCCTTTGCCGGCTGTGTATGAAATTGACCATTCAAACGAAGGGGCTCCGTCAAATGAGCAAGGTTTATTATCCAGAATTCCAACAGTGGAGAGACCTTTGGGCATTATCTCTCCCATCAATGAGCTCCAGCATCCGAAGGTAATACACCCGGAAAATCCATCCTTCCCTTCGAACAGTTGTTCTCTTAACGAACGATGTCGCCTTTCAAAGCACCCGGAGCTATCTATATCTCAACCGGGTTCATTGACATGTGATCCCATAGATTTAGCAAAACCGTCCTTTGCCGAACCCCCAAATATGTTCCATGAGATACCCATCAGGAAAATACCAAACCCGATACCACCTCAACCAGAGCAGTTATGTCAGCCGGAAAAACAAACACCAAGCTCTCTTGATTTCACTCTGTCTTTTAAGGTGGTAAGGAACTATTACCCTGGTCGACCCCTTCAACAGCCAGCGGGTCCCTCTCCAAAACTGGTTGATAGCTCAGGCTTATAGATGCTAATCGTGAACAGATCGAGACAGCCAGCGCACGGGCCTTGGCTTTAGTGCGGTATCACTCCGCAATGAGTCAGTCAGACAATCATCAAAGATCCCTCCCTGGACCATCCATCACTGAGATAAATGGTCTCCTCAGTCAGGAGCAGCAAAAGGTGGATGCCTTGGTTCATATTAGGGATGGACTTGTGCGCTCCAACCATAACCAAGCCTTAGCGCAGCAGAATACTCGGGCATCCGCATGTATGGTGGATGAGGCTGACCGAGGTCTTTGTTCATCAGTCACTAAACAGAGCAAGACCCATAAAGTCTCTAAAAATAAAAGAGAATGGCACGAGGTAAGTCAGACTAAGCCTTTCTTGGTCTCAACAGTTAGCGTTTTATTAACTCAACTGAAGGATAATGCTCTTCGTTGTCATAGCTGCAACCGCTCTGAAACACCAGAATGGCGTCGTGGTCCGGATGGCTCGCGAACTCTTTGTAACGCCTGTGGTTTACATTATGCAAAATTGTCTCGACGAACGGGCAAATTTGTGGTGTTGGACAAAATCGGCGCCAGGGGCAAAACATAGTCGGATAGGTTAACTTGGTTAGTTATCTCAACGGAATGTGAACGACAACTTCCTGTTAAACTCCTCGTGCTATCCAATAGCTTGGCCACTGGAAACTCGATTGTATGCAGATAGAGCTTAGGGTTTTAGGGTTTAGGCTCAGGCATGATGTTGAGTAATTTTTGTCAAGCGGGGCAATGTAAGGAAAGATCAGTAACGTAGTATTATGCTGAAGCAAGGCGAACCTGAGTTAAAGGATGGCTAGGCAGGGATATATATATTTCAGAAAAAAGCCCTCAGATGTGGAATGTCCAAGCCATTACGTGTCATTCAGACCATGATCGCCTCACTGTGACTGCTTCAAAGTTTGGAGATTAATTAGCACACTGCTGAAAAGAAAGCAGCTGCTGAAGGGGTGCAGACCACCACCGAATTGAAGGCCACTGCGGGATCCACCCTTCAGCTGATAAGCCAATGACACCAGCCCTCACTGAGACAGCGTGGGTATCTGGCCGAGAACGGTCGTGCCCCATTTCGTAACACCCCGCTGTTTTGCAGCATATGTATGCTGAATGTACAGTCGGCGACCATCTTTTGAAGAGGCGCAGAAGATTCGGTGATCGATTCAATCAGCGTTCTTACGACTCCTACAGGGGTGACGTTTGGCTCGCCTTCTTGATTTAAGAATTTAGGGGGTTTAACTCAGTGCCAGATAATATCTGATCCCAGATTTCATGCCACCAGGCACGCTATTGATTGCTCCCAGAAGTAGTAACCAACGCTCCCAGGGTATCACCTCTCATTCCCCGGAGCTACACAGTCCACCCCGGAGCTACACAGTCCACCCCGGGAGCTATACGACCAGCCTTGCTCGTCTGTTGACGCGTCGGAAATGAGTTATTGACTGAATATCAAGCCGTAGAATGATCATTTGAAGGACTTCCAGAGGCACAATTTCCGACGGTCCAAGTCCGTAAAGCGGAACGCGTCGATCATGACCGTTATCTAGATGACAGAGACTTTCAATATCATCTAGCATGTGATCGATAATACCAAGAAATGTATATGCCGACTCGCTTAGCTTTTGGACTGCTGCCATGATACCTAATGCCCACACCGACCGCCTCCGATTGAGAACAGCATGTTTAGTCATTTCCTTGGAAGCCAATCATCGACCCGATGTACTTGCCCATAGAAGTCTGTTTACATCTTGGCCCATTCCTCGGCCAGCTCTCAAACCTGACTCATCTCGGATGATTCACGTGACCTATGATGGCCAACCGATTTTGTTCAACTCCCAGGATTACTTGATTGTGCAAGTCTCGGGTTTGAGATCCGGCCAATGAGATTTCCTCGCCCGACCGAAGCACGTAAACATTGCGCAACCATATTATTTATTTCATTTACATGACATCAAATACATCAGAATTACCTTCTTCTTTTCCAATAGACGTGAAGGCAAGCAGTATTTTCATGGATATCAAACATGGACCTTTCTAAGCTCGTTGGCCAAGGTACAAGCGGCCCTCTCCAATCCACTTTTAGCGCTAGAAAGTCACTCATTTTTTTATTTCAGGATCATCGAGTTCAAAAGAGACCAGTATGCCGAAGCACACATCTCCGTGTCAGCCGACTGTTTCTCCAAATGGATCACCCAAAATGCCAATTCCCCCGCTAAATCGTGCCACTTCGTGTCTAAAAAAGCGAACTACACATGCGTGCAGACCTTGCCAAGAGCATAAGTCGAGATGCTCTGGCGAACGTCCACAATGCCAGCGCTGTGCTACGCTGCATATAAATTGTTGGTATAGTCAAACGAAGCGCGAACACTTTGAAAGGTTAAGCCTGGTTTCGATTATATCTAGTACAGTAATGTTGACGACCCAAAACAGAAGGCTTGAAGAGTTATCCATCGAAGCACTTGATTATAAATCGGTACTGCAGCAAATACAACCTAGAGCCAATTCCGATGACTCCAAATTGATTACGAGTGTGCTGAAGAAGTTTGCAACATCCAATGGACATATCCGACATGAATCAAGGAGCGCCTATACGTCTAGCCCTGAACCTTCGCCAAATAAGCCCCGCAGTAGCCGTGATGCTATCTGATTTCCAAGAACGCATTGAGGGAAGGACCTCTGCCTGTCTTTTCGTGCTCTTTGGCCCTGCCTCCAGAAGTGGGACTACTCTCCAGTTTCTCTTTAATCTGTAGTAATATCACTAAAACATAGATTTCCAAAAAGAGGACCGGGTGATGCCCCGGATGATTTGAAATTTAGTCAAGAGTAGGCATTTTATTACATTACCATTCCTAGCCCTCGTTGATACATATAGTATTCATTTTGGTTTCGTTGTTGCGATTGAGAACAGCATGTTTAGTCATCTCCTTGGAAGCCAATCATCGACCCGATGTAGACTCTAGCCTTACCTATATAAAGGCGCAGAACCCGGCTCTTTTGTATCCTCTGGCATCACCCTCCAGGGAGATTCTGGAACCGTTGAGTCCATTGACCAATTAGTATGGAGCTGCTGCCTACCGAAATCCCCTTCGGTATCGTTAATTGTCTTGACAATCAACAAATCAAACAGCTTTCACTCGTTAGCCGCCGAATGAGGGACGTCTGCTTGCCCGTCCTATTTCACAAAATCAGCATCGAATTCTCGAATGATGGATTTGACTTGTTGGAAAGCATTTTGAAATCAAGCTTGCGTCGGCATATCGTTTCCTTTGAATACGTCGCCCCGATGTTGCTTAATCCTGGTAAGGATCCATGAGCCAATCATAGTGTGGCGTCGTAGAAGAATTAAATGGCCGCTCATTTTCGATGGCTTTCGAGGCTGATTCAACGTGTTTGAGCACTTGTCATAGTAGAGTGAGGAAACTGATGCCCTTCAAAAAATGTTATTGTGGAAATCGGATAGGTTGGTAGATCCTGAACGTGTGTTGACCATTGCACACGACGAACTCGATAAACGTTGAGTAAATAGGAAGTCAATAGTTGTTGAAGTCAGTTAGTTCTCACGGTCCTTATCCTTTATGCGCAAGTCAAACGTGAGGGGAGTTCTTGGTGAGTGTTTACTCGTTCGAAGAAATCATGTATTTAATTTTGTTTAATGAATATAATTGATCACCACCTCAGCAGAAAAGGAAGGATGGTGTTCATTAGATGTTATTGGTTTATTTGTCTCCACTTGCTTTGATGTTCGTGCATCCCATAATACCTTGCCACCCCCCAAGTCTACCCAGCGAGATTTTTTTCACCCCGCTCCTACAAGATTGTTCTCAGCCGATTGCCAATACTTGACGTCACTACGCACCCCTCTTTGCCTTATTCCCCTGGCAACCAATATTCAGCCACTCGGCAGATAACGGACCAGCCAAGGTGCAAGAATCCCGCAGACTCGAGAGCCCTGTTCTATAGTTGCTCGACGTTTCTTTGTGCGCGCCATGTCCTGCTGCCCTTTTCGTCCCCCAGGAACTAAACTGTTCCCAGGACAGTCCAGTGACCTCCCAGGAGCGGGATGTGGGGCTCCCAGGAACACTACCCACGTTCCCCGGAACCGCCCAGAACCCAGGAACTGCAAGTGGAGCCGGGGTCCCTGAGGGCCGGCCAAATTTGGATTTTTCTCTTGTTTTAAAACTATAGCTTTTATACCAATGGAACCAGTCTGATGACTGGGGTTTTTTTCACTTCTCTTATTTTATTACCACTGAAGTATTGACACCCGCAGTTGTACATATTAAAACCACACAGGTTTCCAAAATTACAATGTTCTAGACTGTTCCATTATGTTTAGTCAGCCCTTTGGACCCAATTATCATGGAGTTGTCCGTTGCCAATAATGCCATAACGAAGTCCTGGGACGCCCTTTTGGTTCCATTGTTAAACCTCTAGGCCAATGAGTTTCTATTCATAGGGGTTCTAAGTCCCTTGGAGTCGCGGGCAACGCTCCAGACCCGCGACACTGACTGTCGCTCTACGCTCGGGCTGTGCTTGGCTGGACTGGCAGTATGGCAACGATTGCTTGTTCCTCAAAGGGCTTGTCCGCAGTTTGCAGTTCGCGGTTCTGAATAGCAATTTAGTTGCAATATCCCACTTACGTACTCCGCACACTGAGGAAATATTTCCAATTACGTCACAACAGCATGTTTAGTCATCTTCTTGTAAACCAATCATTGGCTGGATGCGGGATCTGAACCGAAGACGCGTTACTGCGTCATTGGTGGCCCCGCGGTCTTGCCTTTTAACCTGGAGATCAGGCGAGCCGGAATGGAAGGCGACCCCGAAATGGCCTGAAAGTGGGGTTCGTGGGCTGGAGTCGCCAGCCATACGCAACCTCCATAGCACTGCCAACTACAGTATTGGGTCGCCGGCTAGCCTAGAGAGTTAAGCAAGAATGGGAGTGTCGGCGGTTTGAAGTTTCACGGTTTGGAGTTCGCGGTTTGGAGTTCGCGGTTTGGAGTTCGCGGTTTGGAGTTCGCAGTTCTGGATAGTAAGACCTCGCCTCCTCTAGGCATCTTATGCAACATTTAAGAGCTAATCATCCCCGAAATGGCCGATGTGTATTCAGGACCTGATGGCTCAACCAGGGACCATCAGCATTAAGCAAACAAGCCTGTTCCTGACAAGGGATAGGGCAGGTACGTCTTTACTTGTCGATGAGGTCCGTCTGCATGATGTCTAACCCCCGAAGCCTAGAGCATACAGTAGCGTGTTAGGCAGAACAGCCGGACAACGAGAGAAGGTAAGCCTATTCTCTCTAACTAGTTATTTGGAAAGAGCTTTTGCTGACTACTAGCTTCGTTGTTCATTCCTCTCAGCGAGATCATACAACGCAGTAATCCTTTGAAGCAAATGGCTTTTATTGGACGGAAGTGGGCCTCGCGAGTGATGCAATTGAAATAGTCGTCTCGCTACGGTGACTGTACTTTGATGATTGGAAGCAGGACCGAATTTATCTATGTACTGACGAGGCAAATCTAGATACCATCTAGTCGGGGCATGTTTTGAGACAATGCCTGAAACCGACGGGAAGTTTAACGTGTGTTAATGCCTGAGGCACTAATTGACTCTGAGCTAAGGGGTGAGTAAGCGGGTAAACAACCCGACGCCCATCCTGCCGTAACATTCCATTCCCCGCACCAGCTGGGCCCCCTACTCTGTTGACTTCAATTTGTTTCGTTCGATTATCTGCTGAAATCTTTCAACAAGGCACCGAGGAAACAATCGCTGAATTACGATGTCAGCTTGAAGAATAACAAAGGCTCCGAGAAGCAGCAGAGCGCAGCCAGAGGGAGGAAGAACGGCGACTTCAACCCACACCGTATTGGCATTCTCGATCACCGTCACATCTCTGTCTAGAGCGATCCGAGTTGAGTCGGATGGACCCTCACGACTCAGGGCGAGGCGACTGACCCAGTAAACCGACTTTGCCCCCAGCGCATAGTCCCTTTGAAACCAGAGAAAATCCAATTTTGGTGAGTCTCCCTTTTGTCCAGGAAGGGAATATTATGTCATACTTTGAGATGCTAAAATTAACTAGTTAGTTAACCAATTGAAACCTTGCGTCATTTGCCGGGAAATACTTCTACCGGAAACCGTGATCGGCTGACATCAGCCTCCTGGATCAAGCATCCACCAATCGTGACCTGTCGCGATTGTCTCAAGCTATTTCCCCCTCCGACAGATCGATGGCCGACAACAACTCCCCAGATTACAAGGCTCTCTTTCTGCAGGCGGAAAAGAGACGCAAAGAGGCCGAAGAGCGACAGAAGCAGGCCGAAGATGAAGGAAGACGAGAGAAAAGGAGGCGGGAGCAGGAAGAGGAGAGACGGAAGCAAGCTGAAGAGCGCACCCGACCGACCACTTTCGTGGAATTCTTGCGCCATTCCCATGACTTGCTCTCCCGACCACTGAGAGTCGAGACACCATCTCGCTCGACTACCGGGAAAATACCCCTTCCCACGGGGAAATATTGCCCGACACGGTTGGAACATTGGACAGACTGCCCAGCACAATTGTCGGAGCTCTACAGTTCCGTCTACAGCTACCTGCAGTTGTCGCCGGGGGGGCCGCCGCGTTTGTTCTCATCTTTGTCTGAGCTAGAAGGATTAGGCCGACTACTGGGTCGTAAGCCTATAAGCAGCGAGCAAGAACTGGAGGCTTATGAGCGGTTTGCCGTGGAGGAACACGTCTACGATATAATAACAAAGTTGTGCAAACTTCTCGCTGCTCGCGACGAGTTCGGCCTCGGCGATGGAATCCAGTTCAGCAATCATACGAATTCCCTAAACGAGAACGAAGCTATTGAAGCAGACGCAAGCCAACCGTCAAGTGTACACAACCCGAGACCTGATCAGTTCTGCATCCATCGTGTCGACGGCAACACTACCACTCTCCTCACATCTGTCGAGTATAAGCCGCCCCACAAGCTTTCCGTCTCCACCCTCCGTCTGGGTCTCCGACCAATGGACTTATGGAAGGATATGGTCAAATCAAACAAAATACCGACAAACCAGGAAGCGAAGTTGAGGTACAATGCAGAGCGACTTGTCTGCTCCACTCTTGTCCAGGAATATCACGTGATGATTCAGGAGGGACTCGAGTATTCCTATGTGACTAATGGGATTGCCCGTGTCCTACTCCATGTCCCACGTGATACACCTAGCACGCTTTATTACTTTTTCTGTGATCCCAACGGCGAAGTCAACCCAGAAGATGAATATTATTCTCATCTACTGAAGACTTCTGTTGCAAGAACACTATGTCTGTGCTTGATGGCCTTTCGCTCACCTACGCGTGGCCAGGAATGGCGAAATTCCACACGATCAGAGCTCCCTCTTTGGACGACCAGTTTCGACCATACTCGTTCTCAGATTCCCAAAGCAGAACTGCAACAGACCCTTCCTCACTCCGATAGTACAGCAATAGAGTACACGAGTCCGGAATCCAGTTCATCTTACGAACCACCGTCATCTCCGCCGGGTTCTCCAACGGCAGCAGGTCGCCGAGTGTCTACAAGGTCTCAGGCCAGCTGTGCACCGTTGGGTGTACAGCATCGCTCGCAGTCGCCAGACTCATCAGGCTCCGATTCAAACCAAGCAACGGGCCGGAAACGGGGCTTTAGCCAAGTTACATCCTCCCCATCTGCCCAACGAGCAGGTCGTCAACAGGACCTGAGAAATAATCAAGGCACCCAGGCCCGATATTGCGATGCGCAATTTTGCTCCCAGCGATGTTTAGTCGGATTGCAGACTGGCGGTGTTCTAGATGACTGTTGTCCAAATGTGATGCTCCATCGTCAAAGCAAAGACGACCTTCATCATCCCATTACCCCAGAAGATTTGGTGCGTTTACTAAAGGCACAACTGGACGAAAACATTGACAGATGCACACCCCTTGGAGGTTGCGGGGCGTACGGTGCGCCGTTCAAACTGACCTGTACTATATACGGTTATACTGTCGTCGGAAAAGGTACCACTTTGGGACTGTGGAAAGAAGTCTCTCGCGAAGCGCAGGTATATCAAATTCTGCGGAAGGCCCAAGGGTCTGCTGTGCCTGTTTTCCTGGGTACGATCGACCTGGCGAAAATTTATTTTCTTCATGGGGCTGGAGAGATTCGTCACATGCTCGTCATGGGCTGGGGAGGCGAAAGTACAGCATCGATGGAGCTGACACCGTCGCTCCACCGGGAAATTCGCAGATCAAACAAAGAAATCAAAGCTTTGGGAATCATCCACGAAGACCTTCGGCGTGATAATATTCTGTGGAACGAAGAGCTTGGGCGGGCGTTGATCATCGACTTTCACCGCTCCACATTGAAAAGTCGACCGACTTTGCAGCGACCACGAGCCGTAAAACGACGACTATCTCAACCAGAGATAGGAGATCCAAAACTTCTTCGTGTGACATGAGGCAGTGATTGGATTAGCAATACAATTATGCATGATAATAAAGCATGAAGCATTTCCGGCACGCATCCGCATGACTCAGTCAGGATTTTTATCTATTCTAATTCTTGATGCCCGCTTCTCCAATGCACCTACATGGTCTCTGGTGATGTATGATTCTATATGCGTTGACAATCACGAATTGATCATCCAATTCTGGCTCTCGGACTTGACTTTTGTGTGATACCATGAATCACATGAAAACCTTGGTTTAACTAAGAAGCTTCAGGACCGATTTTATGGACTGTATTGTACTAACCGAAAATATTGCGATAAGCGCCCAACCGCTCGGCAACCTCGAGGAACGAGATTATCTATATGACTTTCCCAGGTATGCTATTAGACATACATTCCATCAGCAGGCTTCTCTCTGCCAAACTCCTTTGAAAATTTCTTATTTGATTCGGCGGCTAACTTCAAGTATATGTAGTTCCTGTTAAACTAGCGATCTTATTCTTGATACCCACATTTCTGTCGTCATCCATTTATTTCGAGGCGAATTGCGCTTCTATATATGCTTCGACACCACAATCATGATGCGAGCCGGGCTTCCGAACTTGAGGCTTTTTCCGATGATATACCATTATGAAACGCAAAGGTTCATTTAATTTCAATACCTAGCTAAGACTGTCGTGTACTAACCGAAAATATTGCGATAGGCGCCCAACCGCTCGACAATTTTGAGGAACGAGAATATCCACATGACTTTCCCAGGTATGCTGTTAGACATACATTCCATCAGCAGGCCTCTCTCTGCCAAACTCCTTTGAAAATTTCTTATTTGATTCGGCGGCTAACTTCAAGTATTTGTAGTTCACCTGGTTGACGTCAGCCTCAGCGAGAGCGTGTGCAATTGCTGCGACGTTTTTGATCTGGTTTATGATTGGTCAGCAAGTGAGATGTTCAGTGCCACTCGGACACCCACCTCTCGTCCATTCAGAGCTAAAGACTCCAATCGTCGGAGTTCGTGCTCCTCAACAATGGCAGGTCCTTGCATCGTACATGCCTTGGACAGAAAAGTTGACCAGAGATCTCTGCGAAACTCTCTCGTTAAATTCTCATACTCAATGATCAAATGGATACGGCTGAGAATTGCGTCATCAAACTGGATACCCCGATTTGAAGTCAAGAAAAGAATTCCTTGATAATATTCCAGCTTTCGGAGGAAAATGGTCACAAGGCGATTGTGGGTATCGTGGTAAGATGTACGCTGCTCCATGAACGCGTCTGCCTCATCTAAGAGAAGCACGGCATTAAAGTGTTTGGCGATCTTGAATACTGTTTCAAGCTGTTGCTCAAGCGCATTGGAATCCCCGTGGTTGACAACAAGTTCGCCTGCAGATATCTGGAAAAATCAGTGACGCCAAAATCAGCCGAGCTGGATGGTTCATACAGAATAGAGGGGGAGCTTGAAATACTCCGAGGTTGCCTCAACCGTGAAAGTCTTTCCGACTCCCGGTGGACCACTAGTACAAGTTAGGTTGGGAAGTCTTGATATCATAGACGCTTTGCCGACATACTTCAGAAGAATGTTGAACCCTTGGCCCTTCCCATCAATTACGTCGTCGAACGGTACCGTCGGTATCATCCCTAGGCGGGTTTTTGCCAATGACAAGAGGATGGTCTTGGTCTCTGAAGGGATCTTCAGGCAGTCGAACGACTCAGGTGACCAAACCACGTCCCCAAGAGCACTAACTGCGCACTCCACTGGAATCACATTAGTCGGATACTAAACCATTTCAGTCGTGTCACATACAGAACATTTTCTCCTTGAAACTGAAACAGCATACTGTTGGGCAGGCGACTAAGAAATCAGTCTCGCTCAGCTCTTGTGCATCCACACCGTCTCCTTGCATTCTCTCCTTCCCTCGCTCGCGGTCCTCCATGAGCATCGCACCTATGTCAATGACTGCAATGCTATTCTTGTCTTTTACCTCTATCTCGCGGAGTGACGGTCGGGAGTAGTTTGGCTGCATTTCATGGAAAAATGCGGCGTCCACTGCCACTCGGCTGTTGATGTTGATTTTGAAAATCTTCCCCTTGTTCATAAAGAATGCGCTGCCTTTACAGTGCTGAATGTGTGAGCCTGCCAAATCCAGAAACTTTTGGCCTCTCTCGACCAAGTCTTTCCGGATTTGCTCGTGACTCTGATGGTGGCGGAGAGGGTAAGCCTCAAGAGTCGCGATCGGCTTTGACCCCCGGAACTTTGGCACACGCAGAAAGATTCCGGCCTCGCCGAACTTGACTCCGTCATAATCAAGGAATCGGCACTCGAGATTAAACCACGTCTCGTCATTTTGTGTTATCTCTTCCCCTGCGTCGAATATGACACATCGCGGCTCTTTTGTCCCAATGCATGTGGTATAAACATGGCAACCAGGCTTGAAAAGTGCCCAAAGAAGGTCATATGTAATATGACTGTGCCGCAACATTGATTCAAGATGCTGCAGAGTGGAAGTATATGCGTGCTTGAGGTGTTCGATGAGCAAGAGGAGATGCTCCGCATGTGCCGACTCGTGGTCTGAACTGCTATCCATGTTCTCCGCATATCTGTCGAGCTCTGGGAGGAAATGAAAAAGGAAATTTTGCTCGATCTAAATCCACGTCAGCGTGCTCCTTGATGATAAAACTGCCTCAATTACCGATGGCTTGTCCTCCATCAGGCTAACGGCCTTGATGTCGTGCAGCACGTCTCGCAGGATGTCGCGTAGGCCTTCCGACTTGATGTCTATGAATGGCACTACCTCCTTGGACGTCCGGTCTGATCATACTATTAGTAGGTTTCGGTCCGGCATGCAAAGGTGTCACGTACCAACACGTTTACGGACGACGAATGCATACTTAGCGTAGTCATCCAGGTCATTGCTAGTCTCCGTTGGCTCGGCAATCTTGTATTTACATGCTTCTTTGTCCCAGCTAGACCTGTGTCAGCTATCTGAAAAAGTGGAAGGGGTGGTTGGCGGGTGGCTCATACGTTTCCATAACTGTTTTGAATTGGGATTTTGATGCCCATTTCTCAAACGACTTGAAATCATCCGGTGTGGTACAGATCGGACTTTCGAGATCATCTTCCGCCTGGACCTTCTCTGCCTGCTCATTGCTGGAAAAGCAAGACTGAGAAGGCTCAGAAGGCTCATTTGCCAGGGGAGGCTCAGCTGAAGAATATCCTTTGCGGATGACCTTCACCAACTGTTGCTTCAGTTGGACCATATCGGGGCCTGGTTGGGAATGGTCCTGGAAGACAGGAGTATTTGGAGGGTCTCGGTTGGTAAGATCGAACAGCACCTTTTCAAGCACGTCAAAGAGATGCTTCAGATCCTCCACGGTAGCTTGAGGCGTGGCCGACGCTTTCATCGGGCTATCTGGTGGTGTCATGCCTTGGGGACAGGGCGAAGGAGTCTTTTTCGATGGCATGTGCTCTGAAGGCAATCTTGGGCTGCTTTGAACAGGTGCCATGCTGTTTGATGGAATTTGTTTGTACGACGGAGAAGAAAGATTGAATCAGCACGGTAATAGCTGATATGAATGCAAACGAAGAACTCCGTCAGGTCGAGAGGTTCCTCCCATTTATATCTTCGTCGCCAACCCCTGCCCCATGTTAAACCCTTTGACAAAAGTACGCCGCAGATTGCATGAACTTGGATGAACGGTCTTAAAGGGATTGAGCTGTGCTTGTCGGATGAGCCCCTCCCATGCCGTCTCATCCAGGGGGGCCATCAATAAGTTCCAGAAGCTCCTATGGTCATCGCAATTATCGCAGCGCTGCTGAACGCCATCGCCACATTTGGCCCCATTTTACCCCGCGGTATCGACAAATCAGAGCTCGCACAGCCTCTCGCAGTCGCAGAACTTTTGCGAACCTGCATAAGTTGATACTCCGCACCCATTTTCCCTCGTGATTACCCCTCCCCAAGCCAAGTTCCCTCTATACTTAGTAAGAGCGCTGCCTGCCGGTTTGCTTTCTGTCTTTCACTCTTCCATGGGACCAGTTACGTTTCACTCTTCGAACTACCAAACCATGTCTGCTACTGCTGTCGTCTCCCAGCTACGAGGCCTTTTGGAAAAGGCCAACTCGTTGATGCCCAAAATATCGAAAATTTACCCAAGCGAAGAGCAATGGGCAGCTCTTGGCGATATAAGCAAGAGTCTTAAAACAACTGCGACCAGACTAGAAAACAAGATCCGAGAGTCAAAAGAATCACGTGCAGAAAGAGCCTGGAAAGAAAGTGAAAAGCTTCGGTCTCATGCTTTGGCGTGTAAGGGGGAGCTTTTGACTAATGGCCGGTTGAAGCAACAGCCGGTGTTCAGACGAAATATTGCCACTATATTTGAAGGCCCGAAAGACTCCAAGTTTGACTCTGAGGAGGTCAAAGTCCGAAAAGCCTTAACCCGACAAAGATGTGAGCAGATTCGGCACCTCAGTCCCAGCGGTATAATTTCATGGGCAATGGCCTACGCGCCAAGTCTTTGGGCGGCAGGTTCGATGTCAATGGACGTCTTTAGCTGTCTCCTGGACGACATCGAACCAGACCAGCATCCACCCTGGCCATCAATCGTCGGGGAAACTTTACACAAGCTCTTAGACGACGAAGAATTCTTGTCGGCATCGTTGGAATACCGTGAATTTATGAAAGGTTCTTCAGTCAAAATAGTTACCTTGTACGGGCAGATATTAATTCCTTCTGCAGCATATGACTGTTTGCCGGATGTCTGTCTAGACCGTCGAAGAAAAAGGAGACGATTGGACCATGGGCACAATGAGGGGATGACTCAAGGCCAGATTTCCCCTTTGGATGAGAAACGAGGTACGATAACTTTGATAGCATTTGTTGCATGGCTAATAAAAATTTAGAAATGAAGCATATGTACACAAATCCCGACCCTGTCTGCATAGACAAACTGCCAGAACCATTCCAGACCGCCGTTAGAGAAAGCCGGCTTTGGAAGTGGGAAAGGAGCCAGGGTATGAAAACAACAAGCAGCCTAGCCACGCTTTTCCCGAAGGACAACACGCAGGATGTTTCTTTGACCATCTGGTGCGGAAACCATGAAGCCTACCATCTCCACGATGTCTTTGGGCTACAGCTTGCACATTCATCTTAGGTTTTGAAATATACAGTTCCCCCTCTCACGTAGGTCGTGTAGTCTGCGGGCACCACATACTCGCTGTATTCGGTCGTCGCAACAGCGTTGTCTATGTGTGGTCCATATTCATCCGTTTGCCGGTTGTATATGGAAAGATAGTAGCCCTTGAAAAATATCGTTCTTGTGTGCTTGACCGGGGGAAATGGATGACTCGGAAGATATTCCTCTCGTCCAGCGAGCGCGTCGTCTCCTTTCTAAATACCAAGCAGCGTGTTAGCTACCGGCAATGTGATAAACTTGGAATAAGTGGTCTCTGACTGCCATGACTTGAAATGAATGCTTTTATTTTGACGTGAAAGCCGACTGTCGTGAGGCCGAACTCAGTGAGAATCTTGAGAAGACTTTTCGGTTGCCGAAGGCTCAAGAAAGTGCCGCGCCACTTATTATAGCGGCTTCTCTGGGAGACCGAAGATGGAGAATAATCCAGATAGTTTAGAATAAGCGGTATGTGAAGGATGACGGGGCTCGGGATAGATATTAGAATAGAAGAGGGCGCAATGTTGTTGGGCAACGGCGAAGTCAGGCGTTGCACCAAATGCGACCCGACCCCACTCCATCCAGTGGGTGCCAACTTAATCAGGCAGAACTTTTGCGTCATAACCAGGACACTTCGGAGGACGCAGTTTGTTTTTACACCTCATGGAAAGATGGAGACCATACAGAGGCGGTAGGATGGCTATCATCTTTCAAAATAAGGGTGGTAAATGGATAAGCTGCTTCGACCTGGACGGTCATTAAAGTGAGTACGTGCAAAAGGGCGAAGAAAGTAGAGGGAAAAGAAAATTAGAGGAAGCACCTGCTCAAAGAGCGACTTGACTAGAGAGAGGCTCTTAACTGCGAGGTAAGGCAAGCCCGTCGCTAATCCAGGGTCTTGATAGGGGCACCACCGGTTTTACTCCGGACACCACCCTGACTAACTAGTTAAGGATTGGAATGACTAACCAAATTTACCGTAGTTAACTGGTTTACATTTCTATCTTTCCATTTGACAAACTATGGCAGACTGACATGAGATCTGTATGAGCCAGTTAATCCTCATTCTCATTCCTGGAGGGCAACTTGCTCAGTTGCTTTTATTTTGGGAATGATCTGTGGTTAATATTTGTTGCCTTAAGTCCCTACCTAAATCATGACCGCGGGGGCATTTTCACATAGGTCTGAAAACCAGTTACGGTAAATTTGGTTAGTCATTCCAATCCTTAGTCAGGGTGGTGTCCGGAGTAAAACCGGTGGTGCCCCTATCAGGACCCGCTAAACCACCAGCCAGTTCTTATGAAGACGAATGCCAGCGAAAATGAATTTATCGCATTTTTTGCGGTCTTATGCGATCTCTCCCTCTGTGCAATTCTGACTTGAAGGACTAACGCGATAGAAGTTTTGGCTCCTTCGATTTATGCAGGTTAGCAAAAGTACTGCAAGCTAAGGAATAAACAGGCCACTGTGATTTGTTCTGCGGGGCAGTGGGCCGTCTTTCGGCCACGTCAGAAAAGATATGACTCGCAATTATCTGCTCTGCGATCGACGAGTAGCCCCGTCCACCACACTCCAAGTAAGTCAGCGACACCTACTTAGCGATGAGTATCTGCAGTTCCTGTGCCGTTAAATACTAGATCGAAACCGAGTCATTGGGAGAGGAACATACAATTTATTCAAGACAACTTACCACTTCCTAACACTTTCCTTTCCCCAAGATAAGGAATAACTTTTGCGAATCCTACTCAGGTGCGTTTGGCTACGAGTCTATATCTGATGTATTCGATGAACTTACTCAGGTTTATCCCAGCATGTGTACCGTTGATGTTTCAACAAAAATCTACGAGTGCGGAGACAGGATTACAGAAGATGTCAGGTTTAAACCTTGCCCTAACGTCGGCACCCCCGCTTGCCCGGGTCGCAAGGAAAACCCTTTAGGCTCAAGCCGGGTGAAAGGAAAATGTGGAACACACGGTTGCAGAAGCCCATAAATCCCCTTAGCCAATTCGAAGGGGACAATAGGGATTTTGATCAGATTGTTTGGTTAGCAAAGGATTTCGATTTTGGTTCATTCTTTCGTGCTGGATTCAAAGAAAGAAGGATAGCAAATGGATTCACATGTTGTTAAAAGCTACTTGAGCCATGTCATGCCCATCCCCAGAAGCTTCTATCGCACCGAAAGACAAATTTTGATCTCGAATGAGCGAGGCCACATCACTGTATCGATCTGTCCAACATCCCTGTATCACGGCACCACCAGTAAGACCATCAACTGAAGGATATTTTTGAGACGCAAAGAGAGTGTCTACTCGTTCCTCGTAGTCATTCTTCTCTGCCACAGATCGGAATGGCCCAGGGGACTTGTAGGGCCAGTGGCCGGTCATGATCGTGTAGAAGACCGATCCGAGACTGAATATGTCCACAGCCTCTGTTGACACCCATGGTTTGCACGGATTGAAAAAGCCGGAGTCGGGGAGATGTCCACCATCTATGTCGCCATTCGTCGACCCTCCAAAATCACATAGTAGAAGATTGAGCTTGCTTTTGGAATCGGAGTGTAATAACAAATTCTCGGGCCGCAAGTCGGAATGAATAACTCCCTTTTGGTGGATATAGTGGACGGCTTCTGCTGCCTGGCAACACCATTTCAAACGAAGAGATAGGTCGATAGCATCATTATGCTGGTCAATGTAAGCTTGCAGATTACCATCGCTAGCTTCGCCAAAGAGCAATCCACGAGGTTCCTCGGAGATACCAATATAGCTACAGTAGAAATAATATTAATAATTGGACCGCCTGGCGTTCAGCTGACATACCATATTATTCTAGGGTGCGTCCCTAATATATCGAAAAGTCGCTCTTCAACCTCGAAACTGCGCTTGGTGTCCTTGACAGATATGGATGCGTCCGCTGCTCCGGAATACCACCACGAATACCTGGGACATTTGACAACGATACCCGGTTTTAGTCTCACTATCAATGAAGTCGACCCTTGGCTCAAGGTTTCACCGAGCTGAGGTTCATAGAGGACCGGGTCTGCTATTTTGCCTGGGAAGACAGCTTGATATTCTTCAATCGATCCCAAAACGTGGTTCTTTGCGACGGCGGGAGAATCATTTTCCGTTAAGGGGTGTCCGCACCTCTCAATATCGTCACACTCTCCATGTGCGAACAAATAATTTCTGATGGGCGAGGGCAATATGCGACCAAAGAGGCCAAAAGAACCATATAGGTAGTACTTTAGTAATTCATGAAACGCCGAGCAACATTTCCAGAAGTGCGCCAACATTTTGGAGAACTATAAGGAGGGTTTTCAACAGCCACCTGAAAAGCGTTCCAGGGTGAATTTGTCACATGATCAACGGTTAAAGCAAACACGTCAAACAAGATAGCAACTGTGGGGCTGGCTCAAGTGCTTCCAACAAACAGCCGAGTTGTGCAAATTTCCAGGGGCATGTGACGAGAAGCTTTGGACAGCCTAGTAGTGGCGAGCGTTTGACGGAATATGCTAGGATGCTTTTCAGCTCAACTTTTCGTGGAAGAACCCTCATCCCTTTGACCCCTGTCGAGTATATCTTCCCCTTTCCATGTGTGGCCAGCAGTTTCTCCCGGACAGAACAGCGTACCAGTTGTTAGCCCTGAAGGAAGCTTCCAGGTCCGTTTTTGCCTTTTCTGCGTCCACATCATCCGCGTTGATGACGAATTTTGTGGTGTTAAGCCACCAAATTGAGTGTCTTTAATCATTGGACACAATTTACTTTCGGAGCTCCAGATCCTTGCAATTTGAAGACAGGTTACGAGAAGTGCATGTACATGGTGCCCAATAAAGCTCCAAGTGATGACAGCGTTTTGGCTGTCACTCAATGCGTATCCGGTGTGTTTCTCATGTGCATGACTCAGCATCGCGCTAATGCATGAGCTTTCACATCGTTATTTTAGCTGGCGGCTACGTTGGTTGGCGAGTCAACTCCAAGCTGCAGCTCTGCTTGGTTCGACTCTGGCCAGCCATATCAGCCTTTGCCCCCTGACACAATTGAGAGCCAGTAGCTTAGCAGCACGTAACTGCAGTGGTCCCAATTTGTCGGTCATGGAGGTTATTAGCTGGCTCCTCCCCGGAGTTTCTTTGGTGGCTAGTCGCTGACTTGTGATGCGAAATGCCTGCATAAAGAGGGGTGAAAGAGGGGCGAAAGAGGGGAAGGTTTAATATCTGCTAAACAACTGCGCGCGCGCTTCTATCAACAATTCGCGGGGCATTAGAGCCTATTTAATGTAATTTGCTTCGCGCAAAACCAAGGCTACTTGATTTCCTTCAAGCCTGCAGCACTGAGAAATCACGCACTCTGAATTACAAAAATATTGAACCTTTTGCTCCAAAGAGCTGCCCGTTTCCAAATGTGTCATTACCGAGTCAGGGTTCACAACTGTGGCCACTACGACAAAACGCTGAAAAAGGCATGCGGTCCCGCAAAGCGAGTAAAGAAAGCTTGTACACCTGGGAGCCACGAAGATGCTTCAACCAGCGGTTCAGCCTGGTGTGGAATCAGCGGGTGTGATAAAAAATCCAACTTGAGACGAGAGGGGCCAGGTGGGAAATTCTTGTTTGATTGCGTAACCATGGACTAAAATAAGGTGCAGGTTCGAGGACCGACGGTGATTTTGACGAAGATGATGTGGAATGGGATTATGTTTGAATGTGGTAACCGGATTTGTCAATTTGTGGTTTAGGGCAAGCTCAATGCAAACATTTTAAATAAACCACACATTAATCAATGTACTGACAAATTTTCAACCGAGAGATTCCCTCAGATAGAGTCCACCTGTTGTGGACATTCTCTTCAGTAAGATGCTCCGCAACCAACCTGAGAGTTCCCGCAAAGGGGCTGTTCCCAGCGTTCGACGCAATCTCTGTCAAAAGCTTTCCATAGGCCCAAATATCATTCATTCGACGTGTTTGGAATGGAAGATCAAAGGGTGATATTTCATCCCGTATCTCTGGAGCACGCCACTCGTGGGTTAGTCCACCGATGCCGCTTATATCAATAAGGACCGCATTGCCATCATTGTCGAGAACAATATTTGAAGGCTTTATATCCATATGAGTTTTCTTTGCGCGGTGAAAAATGTCCAAAGCATTCCCAATTTGGACAGCCCATCGCTCCCAGTCGAATTCCCTAACACGCTTTTCATTTAGAACACGTTGTAAGGAGCCACCGCTATAGTACTCCAACAGAATCCCGCTAACAACCATTTGTTTGACACAATTCTGGGAAGTCGCGTATGGGTTGGCGAACACCGCAATACCAGCTGGCTGAACGATCCCTGCCACACCTTTGAATTGTTCGAGATTTTCAAGTTCTTTTTGTATAACAACCGAATCGCGTGGTTGGTAAAGGGGCCGATTGACTACCTTCAGAATATATGGTTTTCTGTCGCGCTTGTGTAAAACTCGGAACACTCCGTCGGTGATTTCAATCTCTTCCTTCAATTCGGCGACATTGATGGCTCGAAAAGACGGAAATTGAGAGCATGGCGGATAAACCACTCTTGATGGGTCCTCCCGAATATGGAATCGCAGATTTTTGATGAGTTTTGCAAACCGATTGGTATCTTCTGGTTCGCAATATAGCTTCACAGGCTCGGTTGTTTCTGGGTCTCCGTTCAAGATCACTTCAGTCAAAGTGTTATCCAGAAGAGCCATCGATCGAAAATCAATCAACCTCACAAAGTCTTGGAATTCATTTCGTCGTTCGCGCTTTGATTTGATTTGCCCTGGCTCAGCATCATGGGTAAAACAGGAAATTGCGCCCTTAAATGTTACTTTGATCCACCATTTTTTGTCTTGAGAAAAGTAGACCAGGGACTGCGAGCGACTGTTAGGCTCAGGCTTCCCTTCAGCTCGAAAGTCCCTGTCTTCACAGTACGACATTAATTCAAGGTCAGGAGTCGTAAAAAGAGAGGGAGCTGCTGCGGCTGGCATTTTGACTTCTAAAGTATGATCGGTGGACAAGGTAGTTTTTCTTTTTAAGATTGGGGATATGCGGGAAAGGCGTTTAAAGAGAAAGTTTTAGTCGAGGGGTAGGTCTTTTATTTCCTCCCTGGTAAATATTTACCACGTGACTTCAAATATTGAAATTTGTAACAATGGTATGAGATCGCCAAGAAAGGGCCCAAGGTCACTTACTCAGTCCCCAATTTGTCATTTTATTATGTATGAGTACACCTAGAGTATGCCATTATAGAAATGATGTATAGCCAGTGCTCGGTCCCCTTTTCTGCCAACGAACACCTGAAACGGTCCCCTGGCAGGTGAAGATTATCGTGAAGCGCGAAGCGTCTTGAAGGGAAAAAGGGGTGCAATTGTCTCAAGATCTCATTGATCGAAAAGCTGGACGACGACTTGTCGATAACGTATTACGCTGAAGGGGAGGTTTTACCGATCTCTGACTTACATATGGATATGTCCCACATCGGAGGTATTCCCCAAGAATGTAGTTTCTAGCGGTATGTACTGGAGACGGTTGAAGCATATGCTTTGTTTTAGACGGTAGTTGGCGCGCTCTTAGTCTTGCTTTCTCGACGCTCACACGTACTCCAGTGTTTGCATCACTCGTAGGAGAAATGACCCTCTACATGTATGAGGAACGCGGGGAAGACGAAAGACCTACCCTCGATGATTCACCTTCCTTCTAATAACTAGCAATGAGCCTTTGATCTCCAAGCCGAAACTTCAAAAAGCTCGTGGGGTCGCATTTTCAAACTGCCAACTAAGCGTGTCCAATCAGCTCTCTGGACAACCACAATTTCTCCGCTATGCTTGTGTCCGAGGGCCCACTCTGGAAGTTCAAGAATACTTTCAAGTTCACGGTTCAGAACAACTTCATTGAAAACCTCGGCTTTTTATGTCTTTCCATGTAACGCAAGGCTACTTAAAACTGGGAGCTATTAACGGACCGAGATCTCGTGGTAGTTTGAAGCGCGTACACTACTTGAGAATGTCGCATATGGATCAAGAGAGCAGACCAAGCCCTTGAAGATACCGAAATAAAGGGACTTCCATCTTCGTCATTCGATAAGGGAGCTTATCGCAACCCTGCTATATACAAATTCAAGACCCGCTATTTCCAGTCCTACGAGACCTAGAGAGTAGGCCGCATGTCTCTTGTGGAGTCACGGCCACAGCTGCAGGATATGTAGCCCTTCCATTCTGACCTTGCCTGGGACTTCCAGTTCATCGGTCCTTGAGTCTCGTACTATAGCGAACCTGGAGAGAACCCTTCGTCCTCCCTGGAAAATGTTTCACGATCCGACTCCACGGGAGACCTCGTTGTTCCTTCAGTTCAATCAACCGGTCGTCCTCATCGGGCAGGAAACGAGTCGCACGCGCCGGCTGCTTTTTGCTGCTGGACTGCGTGGCGTGCCTCGTATTGTCTAGGTTTTTGTCGTACGCGGGACCTTTGGTTGGCCCATGCGGACAAGAAGCTTGCCTATCTTCCTGAAAGGTGCACGAGTAGATAACTCTTGATAGAAACGTTTGCCGAGTGAGAAAGCCTCTGACGGGAATAGTTTGTATGTCCTGCAAATTTGTGGCAGGACATGGACTTGCAATTTCCTCTTCCGGGCCCGGCGAGGAGAACACGCAATGCGGGCTTTCATGTCGAGCCTGAGCGGGCTGGATCTTCGTTGTAGCAGTTCGTCTCTGCCTCTTTCTTAGACGTGGCAACCTGGTGATGTCACCAACACCAGAATCGTTCCCGTCCGTATAGTCACTGTCATCAGGATCATCGCTTTCAACATTGCAAGCGGACTTTGCTCGATTTTTCCTTTTCCCTGTACAGCGTGTGGACCCGGCTTTAGTGGACCTTGTCATTGGTAGTCCACGGGACCGGGTTATAGGCACAACAACAGATACAGAGCACGACCTAGATAAATTTCTTGGTGAATCCTTTCCCTCTGATCTGGAAACTTCCTGCTTTTTTTGTTGCAGCACAGGCGAGATAGTGCTTGATAACGCTTCATAGTCAGGACAACAATCTGTTGAATGGATGTCGTTGCCGTCGGTCTGCACTTCCAGGTGGCTGTCGCGAGTTGCTGAAAGGTCCCTCGCGTCCAACTGAATGGAATATGCCTCTGTGACCGGTAGAGGGCTTGATTTTCTGGACTCTGCACCAGTTTCAGGACCCCGCCTAAAAAGCCGCTGATTCGCAGGCTCTGGTTCATCTCCAGCTGGAACAGATGTGCTGGGATTAGGCGATGGGGCCTGATCACTTGAAACATTACCGGCCACCACGATGTTGACCTCTGTCTCGCAGCCAAAAGCGGAAAGCTGGGTTTCATTGCGCTCAGTGGGTGTAGGATCTGTAGGCGTATGATGAGAAGCAACCTAGGAAAACCCTATCACCAGAAACACTACTAACCTTGAACGGGACACGGTTCGTTCGGTGAAACGGAGCCATCAGCTTCCACAGTACAAGTGGGTGCACTGGCTGCTGATGAAGGGTCTGTCTCGGGAGAGTCTGATGAGGCGGCGGTATCTTGCGGCGTAGCAGGGTCCTCTGAGAGGATCCTTGAATCGTCCGCAAAACGATCGTCGCTGTGGGAGGCTCCTTTTAAAATAAGAAGTCAGCACATTTCACTTATCTTCAACTTAACAATTAATGGCACCCAATGGGGACCTGAGAAGCTAGAGGAGCCAGCAGATGGGCAGATCACTTACCACCGTGTCGATCATGCAGTTCCTTTCTTTGGATGTCGTTGATGTCCTCTGCTTGAGTCTCTTCGCTGCCTCCAAAGCATAATCCCGGAGTCTCCTGGCTCCCAAATTCGGCCATTTCCAAGTTGGCTAATTCTTTATCAAACTCGTTCAGATGGGCGTCGCGATCACGAGGCACAGATGACACAGCAGGAGAGGGACTCTGTCGACGAGGATGACAAGTTTGCGGGGACTCATGAGAAAGGCACGGGGGTCGCGGAGGTAGAGGATGGATCAGGACGGGCTGATTGGAAGGAGGGTGGGAAGAACCACGAGAAGTAGTCAGATGTGGCGGTTTGCAAGCGGGCTTGGGGATGGGGGCAGGGTGGTAATGAATGATGTTGTCCAGATCGATAGAAACCATGATTTGCACGAGAGACGGAGAGAATGAAGCGGTTGGAGCAAATAAAAGAGGGGTGGGGTGCACTGTGGTCTGAAAATTTGGTTCTTTCGCTCTCACGGAGATTCTAAAGGATCTTGTATACTGAGATAAATAGAAGAAAGCTGGCAACACAAGTTCAGCGTCCCTCTGCGTAGGAGGGAATCCAAAGACTCTTTATACGCACCTCCCGGGTCACCCTCTCCCTTCGTTCAACTTCCACTTCCCATCCGGGGCGGGCTGGGAAATTGGCCCAAGTGCTGCCTGTCGGCGGAGAGATGTGATATACCAACATTCAGAGCAAGAATGACTAAGGGGTTAGATGGCACGGCGCTACAGCATGCGGCATTTTTCCAATTGGATAATACATAGCATCGCATCATCAGGTTTGACCCGACCTGTCCGTCCATGCATCGATCAGCCTTGCTGCGCCTTGTTGAAAGTGGGCCAGAGTCAAACGATCGCCCTTGGAGAATAGCAGGGCGCGGCCGAAGGCGTCCATTCAAGTGAGCGGCCAATACCATCACGGTATTTTAGGTTCCATTGCGGAGTTCTCCGAGGCTGCTGTGCGAGGCAAAAGGCTCCGCAAACAAGTGAGACACCCGGTCATTCTGCGCTACGGCTTCAAGACGAGGGATCGGCGACAGAACACCAGCCAATGGTACACGAGTACGCCGATTAGACAGCGCACGAAAGAGCGAGAGTCGGATAACGTCGTATCGTAGGCGTATTTGTGCGCAAAGACGAGAGTTAATCCAGTCTCCTGGCCAACAGTTGGGCACTGTAGATGCCCATGATAGAGACGGAGACATATAGGCGAGTGGTGGGAGCGGGCTAGCACGCACGTATCCAGAGGGCAAATTCCCTCTAGCAAAGATTGCGGACCGGCAACTGTAGCTGAGAAAAAAAAACCCCCCAGGGCGATGGACCAGTAGACAGCGCCGCTGGCGCTCCAGCTTCAGCGGGTGGAGAAGGGGCACTGCTCCGTGTGTGAGGCAACCAGCTGAAACAGGGCGTCTAGTGCCGTGTGATCCGGAAATACGGTATCATTTCACGGCGGCGAGGTCGCTGGGCCCGGCCGGGCGAGAGGGAAGTGTAGCAGACGAGAGCGAGGACGTCGAGCGACGCACCGAGTTATATACTCGCGTCGGTGGGGCTGGTCGGCGGTGGAGGGAGGCCGGCCCCCATTCGGGGAAGGCGTGGGCCGCTAGACCTTCCTTGGACGTGCTAAGCCTAAAGAAGATGGGATGGATCTCGATGCCATTTTGGGGCTAGTGCGGCGCCAAACCGCTTCTGGACAGGCTAAACCCGAACGCGCCACCTGGGGGCCAACGCCAAACCCGATCGAGGGGGGCGCCGAATCCGGCCGCGTCGGCACAAATGCTTTTTGTACTAGCATATCCTAATATAGGATTAGTATATAATTGCTTAGGTAATGACCTATATATTAAAGGGTACTCGGATTCCGACTGGGGTAACGATTTAGATCTGAGAAGATCTACATCAGGCTATATATTTAGCTTAAGCCATAAGATAGGGCTTAATAACCCTATCAGCTGGAATTCTCAATTACAAAAAACTATAGCCCTTAGTAGCTGTGAGGCAGAATATATGGCCCTAAAAGAAGCTACTAAAGAAGCTATATATCTAGCTAATATGTTTAATTTACTAAACAAAGAGCTAGATTTAAGGTATACTACTAGTATACCCACTATCTTAGTTGATAGTGAATCAGCTAAAAGATTAGCTGAAAATCCAGAATTTCATAAACGCTCTAAGCATATTGAAATTATATATCACTTTACAAGACAAGCTATATTAGAAGGAAAAGTGGTTATAAACCAAATACCTTCTAAATATATGCTAGCGGACTTCTTAACAAAGAATGTTAATAATATCTTACATAAGTCTCTAATAGATCTAGCTAGACTAGATACTATATAAGGACCAATACATATATACTATATGCTACTAATCCTTATAGAGACTATAAGGATTAAGGGGGTATGTTAGCATACTAGTATATT
>MUGI01000388.1:0-20497 GCA_008931925.1 Penicillium sp. BW_12
GGCGGGTATTGGCGAGGTCTAGCAGTAACCTTTGAAGGCTCGATGAATATCACGTGGGATCCGGACAGAGCCTAAGATTAAGCCCCGCTGAAACCCCTCACAGCCAGAAATATTTTCTAGGTCTCAAGCCATGCATTAAAAGTAAGTTATGTGATACCAGTAAATGGAATTCTTTCTAATCTATATCGATAGTTATAGGAACCTTTACCATTATTCGTTGCCCTCACACCAGAATGGCCGACCGTGTGAGTCAAGTCCATAAGCTCTCCTCCACTGAAGAGGCCTTGGTCAACACTATAAAAAAAATACTTAGTGAGAACGCGGTGGAAACTACGCCATTCCCTTGGGGCCTCCTATATGGAAATGAACAGCTTAAAAATGCCACGAACAAGTTGAAGGACGAGATATCAAAGAGGCATGAAGTGAGTCTGGATGAAGTCACTATTACATATGGAGTGGCTGACATAAGAAGGTGGATGGTGTTGCAGTTTCAGGATTCAACCAGGGCGTGAGAATGCACAAGGATACAATAATAATCGCACTCGAACCAGCGACTTTAACAGTGAAGAGCGGCTTATCTATCACGTTGGATACCGGCTGGTATGTCTATATTCTCGGGGACCCGCCGCTCTCTTCATCGAATGGTCGAGATTATGTGAATGCTATTGTGGTGGTCCTACATTGATAGTAAGGAAGGAATCTTTTAGATCATGTTTTTAGGGAACAAGATAATTTGCCTTTATTTGCTCCAAAGCCAGATATAGCTATTGCGAAAATCTAAACTGAAATCCCTGCACAAGGTTCAAGATGTATAGTTGGTGGCGAAACACGACTGGCGTTGTCGCTTAAGGAGTGTCCAAGATATCACTAGGGTTGAACTGAATACTACCAAAGTTTGGGCTGGTCTGCATATCATTGAAAGGGGATTCCAATATATCTCTCGGGTTAAACTGTATACCACCAAAAGCGTGGTCAAATGTATCATCCCGGTTTGGCTGCATATCATTGAAAGGGGTGTCTAAGATATCCCTCGGGTTGAACTGATTCAAATTTGCCAAAGAATTGGTTGGAAAGTCATGCGAGATACCTGTTTCACAGAGACTCTGAGAACTTGCACCTGGTTCTCCAAATATGAAGTTGAATGCTTGAAGAGAGCCTGTTTGACCTCCATAGTGAGAACGCCCCGCAGACACTGTCCGTACATCATCTTGTTCAGGTGAATAATAGGTGAAAGCACTAGCAGGCAACGGCCGTAGTGGAAAGCGTGTCTGTAATCCATCTTGTCCATTAGAGTGAACAAAGAGTTGAGCCTGCTGTTGAGACAAGGTTGACTGATCATAGGGTACATCGCTTGTGTTTGGTATTTGGCCAGGTTGGTTATGTAAACTCGCTCCGCCGATGGCCCTGTCATTAACGACAGACCAGAAACTAGCGTGAGAAGGCGGATGGGTGTTCAACCCGTAGCTCGAAGATTCGATCGGAGCATCCGAAGCGATTATCTACGTTTGACAGTTAGCCGGTAATGACCTCTGAAAGAGGACTACTATTCCACTTACATTCTGTGACAGGATTCTCCTCCTTTTCGACAAGTGAAATTCGACTTGTTCTCCATTATCACTAGTACAGGCTATCCGGGCCGGGTCGCTTGTTTGACGGCGGTCACTTGCAAGTTCAGATTCGAAGGATCGATCATGCAAGGAAGGGCCCCCGTGTGAATCCGAATTCGAGTTTGCAGGGGTGGTATCCGAGCACTGTGAAGACCTCGAGGGTGTGTCACTTTGGGGATCAACCGTAGGAGCTGCCTCTGTTCGTCCACAACTCGTCTGCCGGTGCTCTGTCGAGGTTCCTGGTCGATCGAGATAGGGATTCTTGCTAATCACATATGGGCTAACCAATGCTATACCATACATAAGCAACATAACATCAAACGTGCCTTGGGAACTTACTATCATATTGCTTTTGACCTTCCTGAATAAGACTCGAAAAAGATGTAGCTAATGTCCCAAGTTCCAAATAGACACTGCCTTCTTCTGAGAGTAAACGAGACAACTCAGTTAGAGAAGTGTAAGGAACGTTTCGAATCTTCGAAATTATGAACGTCACCAACCACGAGATACCACAATTCCCGAAAACCCTCTCGAGAACAAGTAGCTTGATGGCAAAACGAACTGCCTTTCGACTAGGCTCATCGTCCCGTTCCCTTCTCTTCAAAAACTCGCTGATACGCCCGGAACTCTTCCGCTCAGCCTTCGTCAAGTCCGTACTAAGCTCTGTAACTCGGGATGCACCATGTTGACTTTCCACATACGCATCGAATTCAAATCCCAAGGAACGGTATGCAAATATTGCTTGAACCCGGGGTATGAAACTCTTGGTTCCAGGTTGTTCTGCGAAGGCATGCTGAAAGCGGATATCGGTTTGCTCTGGTTTTATTTTGCTAATGATATCAGCGACTTCGGATTGCTTGCCCTTGATACCATCTATGCCTGCTGAAAGGGTATCGAGTATCTCGGTGCATGGATCCGTATGTGACTTGATGCGTTTCCTTATTTTTGTGAAAGCATCTAGAAGTTCTGTTCTCACATCGTAGAGAATGTCGTCGGGCGTTTGCGCGAGAACATTCATGGCTTGCCTTATATCTTCTCGTGACATGTTGCGATAGATATCGAGGAAAGAAAATGGGCGGGCAAAAGAAAGGGCAAGGTTGTACAGAATACACCGCTGCGAGGTGCAGTTTGCGGGGCAGTACTTTTGGTCTCGACTATCTTTTCTTAGTGTCTTGGCTTTGGCTAAATGGCCAAAGCCAAGATCTCTAGTGGTTTGATGGTTACCAGGTCTAGACCTAATAGACAGCCATGCCTAAATGCTGGCCAAATTTCAACATTAATTCCGTAATTGTGTCGACAACCTGGTTTGCGCTCGATTCTACCCCTTAATATCATTTGTAGCAAGCTCCTAGTACCGTGAATCTCTCGCATCTGTGCCTCTAGACCACAAAAGAGATCGTAGCTTTTATCGCTGGCTCTCAGGAATTCTCTTTGCTCCACTATCGGTTTAAGCTCAGCCCAGCTCATATATTAATATAACAGCTTCCCTAGATGCACACCGCAATTTATCACAGACCAGCTTGATTCAAATTTCTCAGATCATTCCTGTACGCTTCCTCCTATCATGTCTGGCGCATCATACCAGCATCCGGGTTGGTGCTGGAAAATTATTCTTAATATTATTTCCTACTGCCGAAAACTCATATTTTGGACCTCGGAAAGAGATATTGATATTGAATGCCCTATTGATATTGAAAACCCCATTGAGGTATAATTTTTGTCACCCTCTCTAATAGTATCGTATCGGCTATTCTAACATATCGTGGGCAGTTCAACAAGCGTTATCGTAACCATCAGTTCCGGAACGCTTCACTGCATTACGCAGACTCTGATCCTAGGATAGAACTTGTTTTCTACGAAGATCAAGAGGTTGTGACGACGACTCGCAGTCTTAGAGACCAGGATCTTCGGATATTAAGCGTGGGCTTGGGGTACTCCGATGGATCGAACAGGTCGATGGTGGAATTAACACTTCAGTTTTATCATTGGACTTTTATGCAGGATGTCCCTCGGGTTTGTGTAAAAGGTCGATCAGATTTTAAGTCTTCCGAGGTGCTATGATTCCTTTATTTGGCAATATCCACATTTTCTATCTGCTTTCTGTATTCTCTATAGTTAATTGAAAATTGAAATAACTTTATTTTGTCTCTGCTGGGTTCTCTGAATACAACTTCTAATACACTAAGAATGAACCTGAAGACAGTAAGTATCAGAATTCTATCTAAGAATCCCTGTGGTTTTTGTGAGCATAAGGAATATTCAGTTTAGTATGCTAAGAGCCGCTGCAGCAGAGTAGCCGGCATATAGGAGTGTCACTCCCCCTGAACCAATCTGAACCCTTTTGACCGTGATATTTCATCCCAAAATTACCTCGCTCAAGCTCTTTTTGAAGGACTCGTTGAGTATCTTGGTATCCATGTCATCCGTATCCTAGGAAGCCACATACATCAGCCCGTATCATTCTAGGATGTCAAGTGGTTATGGCAAGTACCCATTCAAGCCTAAATACTATATAGAAGAGGAATATCTCGATTCATCTTCCCTCTGGTAAGGATCTCTCTAGCATGGATATTATTGAGCTAACTTTGACCATCCTTATTGCGAGCTGGTATTTTCTCATTTTTTGTGCACTTTACTGCTTCCCATTTCTCCATAACCGCACTCGGGTAGGCAAATCTGCGTTCTCTATTCTTAGGTTTAAGCTAACTTGACTTCCTATATAGAGAGGTAAATCCTCACATCGCGATTGAAATACCAAGCGCAAAGAACACACGCCAAATCATACTGTGCTATATCATTCGCCCTAACGGGAATATGCCCAATACTAGGTACGCTCTATGACTTTACAGGTGGCTTTCAACCAAGCTAAGCTGAGCTTTATAGACGTGGCGCATATAATTTACTTTCTCTTTTACTCATCTCAGAAACTCCTCGCGATGCCAGATGCCGAATTTGAACTCATACCAATGAGCGCAACCGACAAGCTCAGAAAGTATTATCGGAATACGCTTGAAAAGCTTAGCCTTGACGAGCTCCGCTACATTTCTAGAACGTTGGGGTCAAAAGGTATAGAACCTCTACAATAATCTTAACATCCGCTAAGCTTCAAAGCAGAAACAATCAATTCTATTCTTTTCGTCTTACGCACGAAGCCTATGACTCTTTCACTTTTGGATAACTCTCCTCAAGTCTCGGTGGAAATGAGAAAAATACTGAGCGCAATCACACAACTTATGAAACTCGAAGAAGAGTACGAGAATAAAGAAATGGGTAAGTCCTCTTTCACTGGTCTCTATAACCAGAGCTAAACAATGCAGGGGACAATATGGAAAATGTGGCCGTCAAAATTACGACAGATGGTGACCGCTATGCATTTGAACGATGTAAGATGCGTGAGTGTCAACATTCGGCGTGGCCATACACCAGTAGTCGGAAACGGCGTCCCAGCAGGGCTCAGGTGATCCCAGCTTCGCAGGTTGCAGGAGTGTCAACCCTTACAATGGAAATCAATAAGTGTTGAAGATTATTTCGCCAGGACCAGATTCTGCTCTTTCCCCGAGGTTCTAGATAGCCAATGCTTAATATTCTTTGACACCTCAGCCGACCTCATCATATAGTGAAAGGGCGGGTTGTCGAAGGCGAATATCATATGACTAAGCTTTTGAGGGATGGAGGAGACCATTGGTATGCTAAGTGTGAGAGACTGGATTCTCCAAAAGATTGGCAGCCACCAAGGGCAACCCTAACTCGTTAATGCTTTATGTTGAAGGACATCCTTTTGTCTCCCCTCCATTTTCTTTTGATACTCCACGTTAGCTTATACAAATTGTATCTCTCGTTACCTTTTTCCCCCTTACCCACAGAAGAATAGGCGGTTCGTGAGAGGCTCCATCGGGTCTGGTGGAGGTCAATTCGGGTGATCCCTCACGAACTAAAGAAGCTTTCCATCTTCTATCCGTTGATTTACGTAACTCATATAAAGTACTGTCACTCCATTTGGCTATGGAGTTGTGTCTCTCAAGAGAGTCCATATTAGGAGCCAACGAACATCTCACAGGTTAGACAATACGTCCTGGCCATATATCTATGCACAAAACTACACTAGGTTGCCATTCTGTCCAAACGCGCTTGTTTTATCATGGTCAAGTAATTGCTCTTATGTTATGTGCCCATCCGCACACTTTTGCAAACGTAGTAGAATTTATACTTACCTCCATTGAATGCAGTGCGAGAGCTAGCTATGTACCCTATCACGAGCATGCCTCAAGCCCGGAACAGTATTCAGAAAGCCGTAGCTATGTGCTTAAATGGTAAGTCAACAGCAACGGCAGTCCTAGCTGGTACTACTCCATAAAACTATGTGAGTATTCACCCACCGGGACATTGCGGTCACCAAATGGGCGTGGTAGTGATCAAACCACCTTTTCCTAATTTGGCCTAAGTCTTGAGCATCTTATACACCCGGGTAAACTGGTGGCGTCGCAAAGCTCGGCAAGATGGTTTATGACTGGGCAGCGCTCTATTCTCCTGTGAAACAACAACACATTATCGAAAGGCCACATAATCTTAAACGGTATAGCTCGGAATGCATACCCTACATAGACATTATATCGTTCATGGAGCCCGAATCGGCCTGTCGAGACCACCCATCATATCATTTAATTAAGCTAATGATCCAAAGGGCTGCGTAATAGGCGTAATTTCCCTGATAGTGTTTCTGCACATTTATGCCTACTTCGTACCTTTTACCTCGCACCTCGCACCTAACCTTTTTCGAAGTGAGGGTGGACTATAAATGTGTCGAATCTCTCCCATTGAAATAGCTCAGTCTTTTCTCAATACACCCGAGAATCCTTCCGCGTCGTTGCTCACAAACTCCGTGACTCCGGCCTCAGCTTTATCTAATCTGTTTTCTCGCCGATCACTTGTTGCGAATCTCACATTAGGCGCTTAGACTTGTCATTGTAAGTACCTTCTTTGATCATTCCCGTCCATCAGCTTACCTTGTATAATACACAGCCGAAAACCTACATCCAAAGATGAGCAATGATTGGATTTCCGCACACTTAGATGCCCTTGGAAGCACTCAAGATCAACCTACAAGCCCGATGGGTGATGTCGATGAAGCAGTTTGGCGTGTCTTTCTAGCGCTTCAGGCCGCTGTTAAGTCCCCGCCCTTAGAGAACAATGATCTCGACGCAGCGTTACAGTGTTATGCAGCGCGTCTACTAGAGCTTTCCCCAAGCTTAGACGCTCTCAGAAGCAGTTCCCTGATAGGTGATGTCGATGCGCTCCTCGAGGACCTTGGGAAGGAACTCTATGTTCGACACAACCAAACAGAAAATATCAATCATCTCGACTTAGCGGTCGAGTATTCTCGGCTTGCGACTAAGATGACTGCTTCTGACCATCCCGACTACAAAACGCGCCTTGATTTTCTGGCGGAACTACTCGAAACTCGATTCAAATCTGAGGGATTTTGTCCTGACATTGTTGATGCGGTTCAACTCACTCGTGATGCAGTCATCGCCACAAATCATAACGACGATGAAATTGTGTGTCGCTGGTCCGACCTCGGAGAAAGGCTCGGAAGACTATATGGCTCAGGAGGAACTATCGCCGATATCGACGAAGGGATTCGGTACCTTTCCCAAGCGGTCAAAGTCACTAAGGATCCTATTTTCTTATTCGATCGCTTAGTTGAGCTCGCTTTCTGTTTAGAGCTCCGATTCGACGGATTAGCAGAGATAGAGGATCTCGATAAGGCGATTTCACTACGTCTACAGGCTCTTCAAGTTACCGGTGATCAAGACGAAGAATGGTTAGATTGCCTGCAAGAACTTAGAAGGGATATGAAAGCCCAAGACACATACTGGAGAACTATCTGACCTCCAGGAAGCGATCATGGAAGCTCACAATGCAATCAAGGCAATGGTGGCCACCAGCCCTGGAGTGGGTGCTGTTATTGGGGCACGCACGGGTGTCCTTCGCCACCTCGAAAACTTGTTAACACTTCGTCACAAGAAAACACACCAGATCAATGACTGTGAAGAAGCAGCTAGGTGGGTAGAAGAAGCAGCCAAGTGGGAAAAAGCAGATCATTAGCCTTTGTTGATAGCTACTTTCATGATCCCGATGTGGAGGCGTGCTTTCATAGATGGATATAAATGGATATAAATACCTCGTCAGACGTCAATTCTAGTAGTGAAGGTACATCTCTTTAAGCTCTGTTGGCGGGTGACTGTATGATGTCTAAAACGCTACTTTATAAATTGAAGCATGCCAGCCTAATCTAACCCCAGGATTGATGTACGCATTGACAGGGAAGCCCCATACTCATGGAAACCCACACTCTGTAGGCGGCTATGTCCGAACTAGGCACCATTGATGAATACAAAAAAGGAGTAAGTTTATATATTTCGGTATCCTGGGATATCGAAATGAGATCACATGTCCCTTGGCACGCAATCCAGTCTTGGCAAGACACACCCGGGGAATTATTTTCAGTTAAGTCTTCTTTTCCTGGTCTCTATAACCGGAGCTAAACTACGCAAGGGACAATATAGAAAATGTGGCTGTCGAAATCACGAGAGATAGTGACGGTGCATTTGAACCAAATAAAAACCTATTATTGACCAACAAAGCACCTGGGCCCTTAAGCATCTACGTAGGTAACGCTACGCCAAAATGGCTCGACAGAAGAGGGAACTACAGAGTTCGCGAATGGGTTAGAAAGTTAGCATGCGATTTGCAGGGTTGGCCTTGCATTCGTTTAGGCTCGCGAGAGCCTCCTCAGTGACCGCTTCAGTACTAAAAGGTCGCCACGCCTTAAGCGCAATATATTCCGTGGCGGGGGATTCCCCCCACCTTTGGACGTCTTCTAGTGAGAACTAGTCGGAAAACTTACCTGTGATCAGCAAATGGACCACGGCCTCATCAAGGGCGGGATAAGGCTTTGCGGCAGGAAGATTCCCATGCAGGGCGTATGCAATCATAGCATCCAGCGGAAAACGGAAATTGTTTCTACATACCTGTCAGTTGAGGGGGGATGGTACTGTACTGAAAGAATTCTCACATTTTTTTGCCTGCTTCTTTGCTGCACCGAATAAGAAAGCTGGGGCCGAAGTAGCACACACACCACCACCAATACTCACCGATTTTCTTTTCATTGTGAAAAGATTTGTGGAGTTTTCTTTTCTCGACTGGTGTCAGGCCTCTCGAGTTGCGAAGCGTGCTCACGACAGTTCTTTTTGTAGTAGTCTCTGCTGTGCCCCGTTGACGTTCACACTCGATTTCTCTGACAAAAAAACAGAAACAGAGAACATCGAGCAACACGTAGCTTTACATCATGCATGTCGTTCTCATTGTGCAGGCGCATCAAATAGGTCATAAGACTGGCACGATTGGGCTTTTGAGCGGCATTCGAGGAGCTTGAGACATCCAGGAAGGGCCGCTCCAGAAACCAGAGACCTTCCAGGTACAGGAGTACTTTTCTAAAAAGGTAGCGAGGTTGTGTGAATGAAGGCGTTCGCCGGTGCGCTGGACTTCCGTCAGCTGTTGCGAAGTCAGGCGGGAATAAACCGATTCCAGAATATCAGTTTCATTCGGTTCACAATCTTCAACTGCTACACTTTGTTGCTCAGGCTCCTCTGATTGCTCAGGGGCAAGGCGGGGCCTGAGGTTCCTGAAGGATTGGTCAGATTGAGATTCAACAGCAAGGGAAAGCTTCCGCTTGGAGCTTGCCTGCAAACCCCCAATTGGCGAGGGCAAGTGAGACGCATCTGAAAGCTTCTTAGGCAACGCAGACAGGCCATTATTATTAAACGAAGGAGAAATAGATGTGGAAATGCCGCCTTGGGGGTTCGAGGTAAAGTCGACCGGATTCTCGTCTTCACTCAAAAACCTTATAGAATCACCAATAGCCAAGTCAATATCCGATTCCCCAAAGCTTTCATTTGAAATTGAACAATCATCAGGGTCGCTACCCCTTGCATTGCCAGGAGCATAGTCGGCTCGTTGCTGTGGTTCCAATGAGTATCGTTAACTCGAATTAATATCATCAGAGCCAATTGGATTGACAGCAGCAATTTCGTCCTCATCGGGAGCATCTTCAACTGTCGGCTGGACTCTCGACAAGGATTGTCGGGGGCGTTCGGGTGTTGCGCGTCTCGATTCAATTTCCTCTGGTGTCACTGGTGTTGACCTCTCCAGTGGCCCGATCGTTGGACTCGTTGGGCTGACCGAACGAATATGCGTCTCGTTCTTCGTATATTGGGTACCCAAGGTTTTTGAAGATCCAGCCCGAGTTGAGGTATATTGGTGGTCATCGCTTAAATCGATGGCGGAGTCGTGAGAAGTCACATCCGAGTTGCTTGGTGAGTTTATGTTTAGGCCGTCCGGGAGGTGCTTGTCGAAATCGTTAGGGAACGATTGATTACGGGTGTCGACGGATACATCTAGATAACAAAGGTAAATTAGGTCAAATATTCTGAGACGTTGTATTTCTGGGCTTCTTTACCGGACGAGTTTTGGTCGTTCGGCGGAACCACCGAGTCTGACGATACTGCAAGATGGCCTTGATTTGGGCTACCATCGATGGCCGATGAGAAAAATTGCCCAGAGCTGTTGTGCTTCACCTCATAATCGATTAAACAGTCTGCATCAGCTCGAATCTGCTCGTAAAGGCTTATGACCGTTTCTATAGGTAACATCGATTGAAGTTTACAAGAGATGCGGACTGCGTCTAGAATCTATGACAGTGTTAATAAGCGTCAGGCCCTAAGTAGAGTCAAGCCTACCTCTTTCTCTGAATTTTCTCCAGGTAAGAAGTCGAAGCTCCCTTGTTCTCCATAGTGATTGGCCTAGAAGAGTCAGATGGTGCGAGTTCCGATTCGGTGGCTAGCTCACATTGAGAGAAAACTTGATCTGAAGCATTTCAAGGGTAAAAGCTTCTAAAGAGGACCAAGGAATTATGTGGCAAGTGATAAACGGGATATCGAGAGCACTTAGAGATCGCTTGGTGCACTTGGGGGGGGGGGGGGGGGGGGCAACGCCGACTGCGAGGACAAAGTGGGTGCCACTCTTTCTCGGCTCACCTTCTGCTCACCCTCTGCTCACCTCCTCTGATCGTGGGATTCATTGTATCCGTAAAGTCGAAACACACGGGATGGAAGGATTTACACAACATTTTGCAAGTGGCTGAGGGCATGAAAGGAACTTCACGACAAGTTGACGAATTCAACCTCCATAGTTGAAGTGAATGACCATATTCTTTCGTCTTCTGAGTTATTAAGGAAAGGAAAAAACGATCTAGTGAGTTAATCACACGGGATTAGTCATTGTTAGCCAAAAGCAGTTATCATGTGACTGGTATTGTGGGCCAATGATGAACCTTAAGTTACAACATAATTGCGGGGTGCTCAGAGCACTCAGGGAGCAAGGCAGGGATTATTCCTCCCGGCAAAAAATGCAAACACACCCTGCACGTTTTAGGTATGCATACTAGCCCAAAGCGGTTAGCGCTTGTCTCTACTCTAATCAGAGTCGCCCCCGTCCTTTCCGAGTCAGTTTCTATATAGTAACGCCGTGGAATCCCTGCCACTGTTCTCGAGGTATTGATTTATGTGTTACGTGTGTAGAATCATGCTCTTATTCCTAGAGGCTAAAGTGATCTGGGATCAGTGCTTAAAGTTGAATCCCTGGCCAATAAAAGGCTCTGTGGGCGATACAAAATCTGCCTTCATTGATAGGAACGGCAATGGTAATTTGTTTGGGCATTGCCAGAAGATCCGACGTCGGGTTGAGGTATTTATAGGCAAAGGGCTTGCGTGATCGTGGTAGTCTTTGATTGAGTTCCCGGGTTTAGGCAGGCGTTGATGGCAAAGATGATGGGCACGATCAAGCTTCCCAGCAGAAAAAGAAAAGTAAAATGATTCTTCATATGTATCAAAAAATGGCTCTTTTCACCATCAATCGAAACTTGTTGGAACACCCCTCAGGTTAAAGCAGCCGCACTGTACGCCTCATTTTCAATGCCCCTGCGTAAATGCCTCAAATTTCTGCTCTCTCGGTAAGCTGATCTATGTAAAAGATACAAGACATCATTTGGATCAAAAGCTATTGTACTGTTCTAAAGAAATAATGAATAGAAAATGAAAACGAAACTAGACCTTAAGACCTCCTGATAGGTTTTGAGACCTCTTGCTAGTTTTATTTTAAGAATTGGGTAAGTATAGGAACATTCTTGAGTTAGTATAAAGAAACCAGGATTTCAAACCTGGCCGCTAGTTACTAGGTTGCCTAAAGCTTGACAAATTGCCCTTTACATTATTAACCCCAAATAACATCATCTTGCTCAAGCAGCCTGATTTGGACTAGTGGCACTCTGAATGCTTTTCAGAGTCACGCCAGCTCTCGGCTAAACTAATTTCCGAATAGTCCATGGCCAATACCTCCTGTTTTATCAGGATGCGCCCCAAAGCTGTAGTCCGAGTAACCTTCCATATATGAGTTAGAGGAAGTCTCTCTGCTTTAGCTCTGCCCACTTTTCAGTAGTCTACGGAAGTCATAATGGTTCTTGGATCATCTTGCCCCTGTAGAGTTCCCCGCACGACCCTTGTGCATTCGGAAGCGTAACCACAGTTCCCAGAGAACTATAGGGCCCCGTGAACGGACGGGTGTGCTCCAGGATCTAAGGTTGAGGGCCTAGGAACGATCTGTCTCGCTCCTAGGAGTGACGGGTTTAGACATTAAGCTCCTAGAGGCCGTAAGTATTCCTAGGAGCGATGATTAAAACTCAGCATATCGTAGGTTGATATAAAAAACAGCTAGCTGGTTTAGATCTGTACAAGACAGGCAAATGCATTTAAGTGCGGCGGCGTTGAAGAATTGAGAAGCCACTCATTTTCGATGGCGCTAGGGGCCGATTCAACGTGTTTAAGCTCTCGTCATAGTAGAGTGGGAAAACAGATGCCCTTCAAGAAATGTTATTGTGGAAATCGGGTGGATTGGTTGAGAAGAATTCTCTGCGCTGAGCTTTAATGGTATCTTGCACGGCTTCTATTAATTATTTGGAGAACTATCTAAGCCACTAAGGTACGAGGGGGTTGGAATGGGGCCTGGAAAATGTGGCATGAAATAAGCTTGGCACGGGTGAAAAGAAGTTCTAGCTGGAGAATTGGGGGGTGTCTAGGTATTAGGAAAAATGCGCGTGATTTGGAGTGGAGACTGCTGTCTACCCAATAATATTCAATAAACACCCTACTTCTTTAAAAAAAACAATAAATTAATTATAATTATAATTATTCTAAACCCTCGCATTTCTGAGACAACCAATTGTTTAATCAACAACTGCAAGTTTGCTTGCGGTTGACCCCTCATCTTTCACCACTATGGGCCTTCTACTACTCGTCGACGATGTCTTACAGACTATGTGTCTACTCTCGTTTATTCTACTGATTGTTGTGAAAAATATCGTTGACGTTGATTGTGCTTTCGGTCAACTCCCAAATAACCGTTGGTTGTATGTTATTGTTCATCAACGTCATGTCTCTTCAAACAGTGTCTTTACGCTTTGCCCGCGTTTTAATTTGCATTCCAAATATTAATTACCCAGACAATATCCCGCTTTTTTTTATCTCGCGAGTGAGACCCTCACATTTCTGGGATCATATTCGATCCCAGAATCCACGGCATGGTCCCTAGGCACGCTCTTGACCGCTCACAGGAGGAACGGTCATGGTCCCAGAGGACCTATAGCTCCCGGTGGACTGTATAGCTCCGGGGAATGAGAGGTGATACCCTGGGAGCGTTGGTTACTACTTCTGGGAGCAATCAATAGCGTGCCTGGGTGCATGGAATCTGGGATCAGATATTATCTGGCACTGGTTTATGTACTTCCGCTACGATAATTCATATACCATATTCTCGGCCGTTCGTAGGGTCGAATTCGTCCTTCCCACCAATTGCTTTGCATATAGTTATACAGAGTTTTTATTTATTCCACCGAAATAGTTTAGCTACTCCAAGGTGGAGAATGGAGTAGCGGTAGGCCAATCATACATTATATTTCAACCAACCCATCAAACATATGATCAAGTGTCCTAGATAATAATTGGCAGCCTGTGAGGGATAACAGGCCCATTCGTGTCTCATCTATCTACCATCAGATCATCTAAAGCCTGTAATAAGGCAATAATATGTCCAGCAGCCTTAGAATTTACGTGTAATTGTCTACTCGGGATCCAAGTCCGGGTTAAGCATTGTGTTTAAACAGAACATGAATGATTTGGTCCTTTTTTTTTTTTTCCTTTCTGTACTCACATTTCGAATCAACCAATTATTTAATCACTGGCTGCAAGTTTGCCTGCACGTTGTCTCATGCTTTCCACCAATATAGGTCTTGCACCGCTCGTCGACGACTATGTGTTTATTTACTAGATATCGTCGAAGGCATTGCTGAAAATACAAATTCGGCCAACTCTTAAATAACCGTTGCATTTTTTTTTTCTTCATCTCCATTGTGACTCTGCGAACAATTTAGCTATCTTACAACCCCCCCCCCTTCAATTCGGTTAGCGTCTTTATATGCGTAGCTCAGAGTCACGCTAGTCCCGAACTGGTAACATTTCAAGTCGCGGACCGAGAATATAAAAAAGGAATTAAGGACACAGAGCAAAAGACGTCCCAAATTTTTTTTTAAAGTGATCTGATAGCCAAAAGCCATGAGCTGGTAGTAGCTATGTTATTGATTAGGAACGAGAGGGACTGATGTGGGGCACGATGAGCTGAAAGCGGTTAGCCTTTCTCTGTCCTCCACTGCTGGTAGATCGAATAGATTCTATCGCCTATAAAATCAGGAACAGATTTACACTTCTGTCAAAAATAGTGGTTTAAGTACAGCTAAGGCTGACAGTAGGAGATAGGAGGCGTGGCCAAAACCGACCGTACATTTAGCAGCTTTCTTACTTTGGTGCAAAGCAGCTGGGCTCCAAAAGGCAACGAGTATGATTCATCTCTGTGTATACGCATAAATTTTACTTTATAATTAGCGATAATTCTATTTAATGAGCAGCTAGAAGTAAATAAAAAACAAGAATTAGGAACTTTGGTACTTCGTATATCCTCGCTTTGCGCAAGCCGGCGACTGGTGTAGGAGATATTGTTCTTTTTGAGGAGCAGCGCGAACAAGTTCTTCAAATGGCTGAATTGCCCGAAGAGCAACAACCGAGACTTTCCACATGAGATGCCCTTCACCCCGTCCATCGATGAGCTCCCACCGAAGACGAACATTGGAGTCCCCTCCAGGAGCAGATACCTTCATGAAATTTAGTGCCCCAGTCACCGTGGAATAATCCAACCAAAGGTTTTCTTCGGGACCAGGTATACCGTAGACAACGCTGCATTCTAAAGAGTACCGGATCACTCCAGCAAATCTCCCAAGGGTATCTCCTTCCTGGACTGAAATGATGGGGCAAACCGTGAGAAAGACATCGTCTTTGGGTTGAAGAATAACGAAAATAGACTTGTTCCGCATTGTTTCTGCCTTTGGCTGCAAGTCAAAGAACCCACCGAGTGTAACAGCGGATGGCTCGTGTGACCCGCTCAATTGGAAGACGGTTTCCTCCACGCTGGAGAACCATGGGTTGGTAGCGCTATTCCACGCATTTTCAGGAACACGAAGTCTGTCCGCTACAAGCGACTGGCTCAGCCATAGTCTTCCCGTGAAACCGCCCTTGCTCTCCTCGACCACACGCTCTTCCAACTGTTTGATATGGAAGGCATATCTTTCTTCCCAGTTCCGGACCATCTCTACCAAAGAAGCTCCAGCTTCTGACGAGTAGCTTTTGCAGAAGCGGTCGAATTCCTTTGTGCGATACAAAAGGATTTTGTCAACACCCGCGTTCCGCATCTCGAACAGTCGTTTCCAAAAAAGACGGCACTGCCGTTGATTAGCGAGGCTAAGTCCATAACCCGCTTCCCTCATGAAGCGCTCGGTAGCGACCTTCTCGGCCATCGTGAATTCATCAAGAGGGCCTTTGGAGGTTGGCAAATCCTTTGGGTCAAGGAGTTCGGCGCCTTTTTTGATGATTTCCCAATACACGGTCTCGTTAAATCGAGATTGGATACTTTTGCTTGCCGAGAATGCATTCTCCTGCTTGATTAGCTGGACTGCATCGGGGTATTGCAACTTGACAATGCCATCCACAAAACTCTGAATCGCCTCAACCTTCGTTGTCATAATTGCCTGCTTTGAACAGTGTCCATATCTTCCGAGTGGATCGTTAAGCTTGATACAGTTGACAAGTATGTTCTCGACGATACTGTGCGGCACTTTTCCACCTTGATGGGTATATATGTCGGTCAAGGATGTTCCAGCCCGGGGTAAGTTCATCGCTGTGTTCGCTTCATTTGTCGACGGGGAATCGGTTGGTATGTTTCCTTCTATAGGTGGTACGGCATCATTCATCCCTTGCGACATTTCTTTGAGAGTAGTCTTGTCTTTCGCCTTGACTTTGTTCTTCCTTTTCTTCTTATGAGACGGTGCGTCTAACCCCGTGTAGTCCGCTCTACTTCGTTTTTCAGGTGTGGGGAGGAACCGATAAGAGCCGCGCTTTGCTTCAGGATCCGGACTAGCTGTGGGAGTAGGAAGAGGTGGTGGATCTGTTATTCCTACCTCCTGTCTTGTTTGGCGGACTATGCGTGTCAGTGGATATAGTTGCTCGAACAGCAGTTTGGGGGCTCACTGAAGTCAGAAATACCAAGTATGTGTTGCTTGATAGGCTCATCGCAGCAGTTACTGATTCCGCAGATTACTAGCAGCTCCTGGATTTTCTCCGCTGTCAAAGACCGAAAGATTTCCTCCATGGTGGGTTGTGCTGTGGATGTAAGCTCCAACCAGGAGATGTTGGGGGAGAGAAGTCGGGCTGCCGCTATTTTCGGTCGCATGGGTAACACTAATCTGTATTGGGGAAATATGGGGTCTAGACCGTGGCTAGCAGAATGAGATGGAAAGAAAGGGAAATGAACTTTTCTAAGTAGACCATATTGTAACTAGTATCTTGCACTCTATCAATTCACTGCTGGTAATTTGTTTGCGTGCTCTTCCTGCTACAGCGTTGCTTTAGTGATGGCGCATCATGCGGGTTTCTTCGGCACACCGGCCTCTTTGCTTTCTCGCGCTCTTCAGCCTGTCATCGTGCAGGTGGTATGATCCCTAGTAGAATAACGATCTTGAATTTCCTTGTAGTAATCTTCATATTATAGCATTTATTGTCCAAATTGGAAGACTTCCCACCAAAGGGGGTGTTCGACTAATAAGACATTCGCCTACTAAATACGCACATGGTGGTGGCCGCGTGCGTATCTGAGACTTGGCAAATCGATAAGATTACAGTTTGCGAGGCGGCTAAGGCGTTGTGCTTGCAGCGATTTTGATCCAGAAAGTGCATGCCACATCATGGTGATCTGGCAAGAAGCACGTAATGCATGCGTGAACATCTGCAGTCTACATAGATACCCGTTTTTAGATAAGGCTGCAGCCTCAGGCTCCATAATAGCCAGAGGCGGTTAGCGTTTCTCTTCATGTTTGCTCAGAGTCACGCTGGGCCCAATCAAGACACTATTAACCAGATTTTAGCACGGCGCAAGACTAGAAGGCCATGCAAGATTTGTCTCTACAGAAAAGCCTGGGATTAAGAAATACGATTGGTCACCGCCGCATATACGTACAACCCTTCGCCGCTTATGCTGAGATCTTGGAATAGGGAGGCTGTTACGGACCTACCCGTCACCAATCAGTTGGTGCCCCCACCGGGTACACAGATGGGCCAACCAAGAGCCAACCGATCTTTCTGTTATCAGATCACGTGCAACATCCTATACTCTGGCATCCCCAGGTATCGGAGGAGAAAGAAGTCACGATCATGCTCACTAGCAAGAGCATGATCCGCCCTGAGCCGGACTAAAGTTTGGTGTATATGTAAACAAATATAGACACCACCTAGTGGTATAAGTGGTACATACAAGCCAATAAGGTTGGCTTGAATTTGATGCCTGGGAAATCTGGCATAAAAGTTGGCATGTTACCATGGGTAGGTAGGATGAAATGATTCTTCCAACATACATTGGGGGTGCCTGGGTATTAGGAAATTCGCTTGGTTTAAAGTGGAGAGTGTTCCCTAGCCAATCATACTTAATGAACACCTTCTTTCACTGCGTTGATAAAAAAGATAAATAAATTAATCGGTTTGTTTATTATTTTCAACAATTTTGTAGTCGGATTTCTGAGACAATCAATTGTTTATCATCGGCTGTAAATCTTCTCTTGCCCGTTGACCTTCATGCTTTACTAGCATTGATTGGCCTTCTCACGCTCGTTGACAACTCTTAGCACGCTATTAATTATTCTATCCTCATTTTTCTGCAACACTAGTATCGTCGTTGACAATGCACGTTCGGTCGACTCCCAAATAACCGTTGTATCGTATCGTTTATCAACATGATACCTCACTCTAAAAAATATTTACACCGGCTTTTTGCCCAGTTAATATGCATCACCTCTTCTTTCTGTTGCCCACACTTATGTCTGCATTTCAATTTGTGTTATTAAAACTGATTGACGAGGCTATCTCCCAGGACTGGTAGATCGGGTTTTAGTCTCTCGATCGCAGGGCATGTATTTTATTGCCTCTCTCCAGTGTCTTGACACCATGATTCTGCCCAGTTATGTAATCACATGAACTTTCCGTTAGGGGCGCATAGAACGGCCGAAAATAATAAAAAACTGATTAATTCGTTCATACATAATTAATGCAAACACAGTGAAAGAAGTAAAGTGTCCATTAAATACCGTTGACCATACTACACTCTCCGCCCCAAATGACGCGCATTTCCTAATACCTAGGCACCGCCCGGAACAGTCTTTTTTTACGTTAACCGATGATGAATTCATTTGCCCGGCTGCTTGAGATCACGTATATGCACTGATGAATATTTCGATCAACATGAAGGGTTGCTGGTGCTGAAGGTATGCTGTAGTGACGTTGCAGTCACGTAAAAGGTTTGGCGGGCAACATGTCAATAACGTTGAAAGTACGGTTGCTTTCACGTTGCCGCACCCATTTGATGACCGCAAATAACACCGGTGAATGCCCTTCTAGTCTTGCGGGGGCCGCCTTGTGAGTTCAACACATAAAAGACCAATTTTCGTGGTCTTCTCGCGTTCCATGATTGATGACTCCCCTTCGTGCAATAACATTTATATTTATTGAGCCCTTTCCTATTAGCAGACCTAAGTTTTATAAGAGTCCCCGCTATCTATGTTTTCTATATAGGTTTATTTTCTCCTAAGAACCCCCAGATATCACGGCAATCCGCTCAATGGCCGCTATTAAGGCCACCAGGTCCAAGGATGCCACTTCGAAAATAAAATTGATACGGCAAAAACAATGCCGTCGCAAAACAAGTCTGATGAAAAAGGCATGCGAATATAGTAGGATGTGCAGCGCAGATGTGTGCGTAGGTATTCGCATGCGGGAGACCGGTCAGGTGCATATCTTGTCGGCGGATGCTTCGGGCTTTTGGGCTTTTCTTACTTCGCAATTGGTATGTAAACTACATGGCATCATCTACCAGGCGGAGCGCTGACTTACCAGAGCTCTCATTACCCGACTCCGACTGTGATGACAGATCGTGATTTGGAGAAAACCAGGGAGGAGACAGTGTTCAGGGAGCAACGATAGGCACTTTATAACGCAACTGCTGTATACTAGAGCATTCAAGTGTATTTCAATCCTCATTGCAGTATGTTTTCGCCCATAGGCATTTTTGTGAAAAACAGTTGTTGCTTTTCCTTTCACTCTCTTACTTGCTATGTCAAGAAGTATATCAGAGGCTGTGCCAAGCCAAATACCACAGTAGTCCACAGTATCATTTTGAGCTTCAAGAATAAAGCAGGAAGAGGCTCGAAGCTTGACCGGGAAGAGCCGCCAAATTGGGGCAGGGAAAGGAAGATGAGCCGCCCTGCAATAGACTATATCATGAGAGATATACACCTTAGTGTAACAACGGTTCCAAGCAGCGATATGGGTGCCTGAGAAATAAACGTGGTAACGCTGAACGAGTTGTTGCTTCCGGCATAAATATTAGTCATCCTACTGGTGAGGATTACTATCCTGGGAGTATAAAGCGCCGTGGTTTCCTTGCAATAGTTGAAAAATATGTGATACCCATGTCCTGACTGACAATGGAAATCACGATATTTTACGCCATTGCAGTGGGGTGCTTACTGACAATGCTCTTTCTCATTCGCATAGCCCCCTCCTTTCTGAATCTACTCAGAATTTTGTCGTTCCTCATTACGAAACACTTAACATATCCATACTTGTGGGGTCGCCATAGGCTGATTGCTCCTTGCACTCGAGCAGATGCCTTATCATATCTCGCGTACGCTGTAACAAATGTTTTTCTTGTTGCCTTCAAGACTCCGTCAACAACAATGGCAAGAGACCGCGCCGGAACCCTTTCAGTGATCAACATGAGTTTCCTGTTCTTGGCACACCATCTGGGATTCCTTGCAAACGCCATGGGTTTTTCTTTGATGGTGTGCAAGCGCATCCATCGGGCTGTGGGTTGGATGACTGGCGTTCTTCTTGGTTCACATATCATCATGGCAATGATAACTGATCGGAAGAGCTGGATACTTCGCGAGAAGCCCAACCTCTTCGCATTAATTGTTTGTCGTCGCTCTCACTCAACCTGTCAGATTAGTAGCGCTAATCCTTCTCAGGGCTCTGTGATTATGGCCGCGATTTTGTTGTCATCCTTCCCTTTCATTCGCCGTTTCCTTTACGAGCCATTCCTTCGACTGCACCAAGCCCTGGCCACAGCTT
>MUGI01000389.1:2520-14256 GCA_008931925.1 Penicillium sp. BW_12
CATTCTGAAAGTAGAATCTCTTCAAGGAAGACTGAACATTGGAAAATCGAGTGTGGTTGAGGAACAGGTTTCCTCGAGGTTACCACTAGGGAAAGGAGACGATGAAGAGAGATCAGAATGTGAGGGGGAATGTATCGACTGACGGCCTTATGACATATTACCCCTAGTAATGCCTAGGTATGACTTCGTACTTTATGCGGTCTTAAAATTCAATAATAATGCTCCGTGTTTCCCCGGATAAAAGCGTCTACCATACACAAGCGTACCATGCCGCTGGACGTGGAAACAAATGCGGAACGGCCTGTAAAATTGCTGCGTGGGCCCCTGGTAACGAGGTTCGGCCATTGAGAAGACCTGCTTCATGCAACCGACAACATAAGCCAATGTTAAGACCACGGCACAGATGCAATTTGCGGCTAGCTTGGAACAATTATCTTAAGCAAGGCCAAAGTCTGATTCGTCTACGCTAGCTTCCAATAGAAAAGCTCGCATACCCGCATAAAAGGGCGCGTGGTTAGAGCCCTCACTAGTACAATGCCGCGAGAGCGAGAAAGAAGGACCATCCCTCTCCCCTAAATCCTTAATAATAGTGGCCTATCCTACTCCCCAGCAATAGGCCTCTCAAATGACAAGTGCCTATGTGGCAATGAGTAGTCGCGGGAGTAGCGCCTGTGCGTAAAACCATCTGTAGTCATATCTCAACCATGCAGCCATTTCTTGGTTCAAGGCTTATTAATTCTCACTCGGCCACTGCTCTCTGAGTGGTATTAAAGGTGGGCCAACACCCCGTCGTTCCCGTGTGGAAACCTTTCACGCTGGCCTACCGCTCAAATATGGAGACTAACAGTCCCCCATCAACTTCCGCCATGCCTCCGCCTCACCATCCCTACTGGGCCACCTCAGAGGGTGCTGGCTCTCAATCCGCGCCTGATACGCATTCTTCTAGCCCTATCTTATATTCTCAACCGCCAGTCAACTTCACCGAGCTCCCTCCGCGAAGCTACGCGGGGCCCAGTCTAGTAGACACCCTAGCTTGCCAGTGCCAACAGCGTACGATGAGTCTTCCATTCCGATTACAGACAAATTACTGACTCTTCGAGAATAACATAGAGAATCGCACACTTCCCACCTTTCTCGAGTTACCCTTGAGCCAGCGAGACCTCAGTGATAACAGAAATATCAACGATCTCTTTCCCACAAGTCTGTATTATCAAAACCACGACCACCGTATGAAACTGTCCATTCCCTACCATGGGAACCCCTTGGCAGATGATGGAAAATATGCGACTCTAGTTGGTGCCAAGGTGAAACCCCGAGGAATACGTATATCCGATTATAAGGCAAAAGACTCCGGTTCGAAACCTCCGACCAAAACGCTCTAGGGCTATTCTGACTACTACAGGGACTACTGTGAGGGCTTGCGATTTCTGCAGGAAAAAAGGACTCAAGTGCAGTTCTAGAATATCAGGAGAATACCCTTGTCTGCGATGTTTCCGAGCAGGTACAAATTGCAAGCCCTCAATCCCGTACCAAAGGGAGGATCGCAATCTCAGCTCTAGCAGCAATTTCCAAGCCCAGCATGTACAGTCATACCTGGCCTCCGAATCCGATGAAAGTGATTCGATTGCAGCGAGCTTGGTCAGGACTAAGCCAAGCCCCACGAATGTCAGCAAGATTAATAGGAGACAATGCCGTGGGGGTCGACAGGCACACAGCGAGCGCTCGCAGGCCTTGAATTCAAGTGACAGGCAAGTCGGGATCAGAGAACCGAGTGAAATGTCATCCACTGCAGCTATCCTTCATACATAGCCCGCTAACATATCCTTTCTTGCAGATCTCAGAACGAATGTTACATGCCTCAAGGTGTTCCTGTTACTTCGGCTCCGGAATATCAACCTCAATCTTCACCCTCGGTCTCTGATCGTGAACAACATAGAAACGCCAAATCATTGCTCCCATACCATACCAGACCACCAGGGCCGCAAACCCCCACCGATATAGAAGGGACCACACACCCGCACGAACAACCCCTTAACGCCCTCAATACAACGAACGAGGAAAGCCCCTGCTCCGTGGATCAGTACCGTATTAGTGACGATACGCGCTGTCCGATTATCGATATAAACCCGACACACTTCGGACAACGGGCAGTCTTGAATGGTTTCGCTTTCTATATCGAGTGGCAACAATTCAGTTTTGTCGACGGAATATGGAAGTACGTGGCTTTGATTACCCCGTGTTGAACCCTGCTTATAGACAGATGGTATCCCGAACGCATTGCGCTTGTTGAACTGACAGGACAAAAACTTCATCAAAAATCGGGAGAGTTTCACAGATTGCTGGAACAGCCCTCTGTAGCCAAATGCCTAACCGAAAACCCGACTGTTGGGTGGCCAAGGGTGGTTTTCCAGAACAAGTATGTCCTCAATCCATTGCCTCATATACCCCCCATTAACTGTGGCATCACCAGTGTTAGCTGCGTGTGAGTCTGAATCCTCTATAACATTTGGCATTTATTGATAAGGCGAAGGGCATTTTCTATAACAGGAGCAACAATTGGCCTTAATGAAACACCAGTTACACTTCAAGCCAATTTCTCGCAATTTATTCCGGATATTCTTTCAAATCTCAATCCATTTTCAAGCGCTATCTTGGAAGCGGGATATCTCACCGAAAGCCTCGCAATTTCCGATCCAAATACTGCAGAGCCTATGGAAGGTGGAAAACGTGGAAGTGGTATGTAGATCAGGCGTTTTCAGAAGCAATACTGATATCGTATCTTCAGAGCTACTCAGCAACGCTAAGGGGGAGCATGTCGTTATAGCAGAGCAGGCCATACTGGCACTCTTTCGCGAAGTACACTCGCGAATACGACTCTCGCCCCCTTCCCCACGCACACTGAAAGAGCTTTATCAAGCTGGGTTCAATAGCCTCAATGCAAGAATGTGTCGAGACCTTCTTTACAAGTGGGTAGCTATTATGAGAAATACTAAAGGATCGCGATATGTAGAGAGACCAAGCTGGTGGCCGGAGAACGTCAGATACACGAATGCTGGCGAGTTGGATGGCCCTGGTATGTGCGCGTGAAACCTGATGATTACATTCGCTAACATCTCAAAGAGATCAAAGCAGTTCTCTTCCATCTATTCTACGGAGAATACGGTTATGCCCCCCTAAGGAAACTCTACACCGCTGGGAGGGGCATCAAGATGACAGGCATAGACCAAAAGACTCTATCATGGGCTTTCTGTATTCGGAGAGTTTTCAAGGCCAATACAATGCTACGTGGGTACCCATCGGCTCTAGGTTTTTACTGAGCATCAAATGACAGGGCATAGGGCTACCCGAGGGCACTACGGTCTCTCAATAAGTGCATTGAACATTCCAAGGTGACATGAAGTCTCTTGAAACAAAGCGCAGAACAAGCGGGTATATAGCTCGTTACAGGTCAAATTGACAAGGAATTGGACAACAGCACAATACTTGGATAGCAAAACTAGGGAGAACTCAAATTATAATCCTTTGTTTATGCTCTACATATCTACCCTCGATAGCCGCACATGTTCTACTCGTTCAAACGTTGAGGATTCTGGGCAGAAGGTTAGACGCTTATATAATCACCATATTCAGCTGCCATTCTCGATGCCATGTCGCTCCGTCCTAAGGACAATGCTGTGGTGGCATATAACGTGCAATTGCTCATCTTTCTATTCTGCGTGACTTTGGCACATTTTCTCGGTGATAGGTCACTCCCCCTCCGTGGACTAGTTCAGAACAGCCAAATGGAAATGTAGCTCCGCGAGTTTGCTTCAGCGTGTAAATATAGATTGTTTCGTGTCTACTGACCTACATGCTGCAAGTCCGCTGCACGTTATGACCTCTGGAAGCGGGGGGCACCTTACTCCCAGAATGACGTTCTTCCGATTGTCGCGCTTTCCCCAATTCACCAAAGGCTGATCACCAATAGGCCACCACGAGCAGATGAAGGAAAGCCACTGCTTAGCTCTTGCTCTAAGCAGTGAAATCTCCTTGGATAGTATCAAGGGTGCTGGAAGAAACGGGCATTGTTGTGGGGGATCGCAGCTTCTCAGCTTTATCCTTAGGAAGGGTGCGACCGGAGGAGGCATTCTCGTGAGGAGCTGAATATTGTAGAATATGAAGTAAATAATTATCAGTATATGATATGATAGGCCACCTGGACGTTTCTGCGGTAATTACGAGGGACCTACCTCACTCTGAAATTCGTTGCATGCAGTTCTGCTTCGTTCAGATGCGTTTTGGTTTCCCATCTTCCGTCTTACCGTTTGATTCGGGAGACAGAAGCGAAAGGTGAAATTGTGCAATAATGGAAGTAGCGAAGTTCGACAGAAATGCTTTGCGTTCGAGCGTTAGTACCATGAGGCGATGTGGTAGGCTTCATATCTGTTCGGTCAAGTTGTCCATAGCATTGATTGCGTATGACTTTTCGCACTTCGTTAACTGACCCCTGTGTAACTTATTGTAATCACTCACCATAGTAACAGACCCTCCATCAAGGAATTGACGCTCCACCCCTGGAATTGACTGTGCGGACAAAGGCTGGATCGGGACGGACAAAGGTGTTCCGGTTAGCTCGGGCTACCGCTCTCCAGCACCAGATCTTCGGATCAGTCAATCAATCCTACTTGGCCAAAACCTTTTGGAGCTTTTAACCGTTGAGAAGGGCACGCAAGGAAAAGACACTTCAGAAAGGCTTTGCTCTTTTTGTTCTCTTCATCCAGTTTAGACTCAGTCATCATGAATTATCACCCTGTGTCATTTCGGTAAGCTTTTCTCTTCCCTACAAAGCCTTGATCTGACAAAACTATCGGCTCGTTCACAGCACCATCTTTGCACATCAAACAGTGACCACTAAAGCGGCTGACCAGGAAGTCTCCTCTCCATTACATCTCACGTCCAGCCTTGGCTGGACTTAAGCTTGTGAGACCATCATCTTATGAACAGCAATATAAAACACTTCCTGGGAAGTCGGGTCATCTCGAAACTCAAGGCTGTTGCGCGGTGCCAACAGCATGAGCGAAGTGAGCCGGCTGGAAGGAAAGGGCTCATCCAGAATGATTGTCGCTAAAGTACGGAGGTTCATCTCTATATCCGCTTCTCTCCCTGCGATCTTTTCAGGGGCAAGGTATTCCTTCTCCCGTCATCTATCAATTGCTTGGTAATTGATATTTTCCTTTAAGTGGTGCTTTTCTTACAGAGACACTTTTTCAGCCACGATGACCCGAAGCACCGAACACGCAATACAATCACGGCCCTTCCAATACCCCTACCACCCCCTCCCCTCGCGAAAGCATTATTCTGGTCCCCCCAATTCTAAGCCCCCCGAGCCTCTACTCGACGCGCTCAATATAAGCCTTTCGTCCTTTCTAAATCATGACAAAGACAACAAGGGCAATAATAAAAGCTTTGAGGCATTTCTACGCCGATAAAAGAGGAACCTGACACTAAACATGCGCCACCTTCAACGACTTCAACTTCCGATATCTGCCAGAGGCCAATACATTTTGTGATGATTGACGCCGATCTGAAATGAGCTCTATATAAAGCAGATGTGCTCGGCAATCTCACGAGTTTAACGAAAACTATATATATACCAGATGCAATACTTGCTTTTTGTATCAAAAAGCTCCCAAGGTTACGGAATTCCAACATCCATGCCTTTTCTCAATATAATATCCGGTCACACGCGTTTGCAAAACGACAACAGCTTTTGCGTCAATTACTTTCCTGTAAAGATGAGGATTCATCGCTGGCTCCGGAAACTTCGACAGTCTTTCAGTCATTGCTACTGTCGTTTCCCGGACTTTGCTTAGATCCGTGATTTGCCTCAGATGTTCCCTTGAGCATTTGTAACAGCTCATAAAAACATAGATGCCACCACCATATGGATATGCCCACTGCCACATTCTGGTGCCTCCCCCATTCGGTGATTCCATTCACGCCAGGAAGGTAACGCGTAAAGTTTTCCCCACAGCTCATGCAAACAATAGTCATAAGGTTGCCTCCGGCATATTCAGCGACCACCTCGGAAAGAGATCTGGCATAATCATTCACGTCAGGCAACTCCTCTCGTGTTGAGTCCATCATTGTAAACAAGCCGCTGATTGAGCCTAAGGTGGTCAATATCGTTATCTCATGACAGTTTCCTGGGACTCATTCTATGGGCCGCAGAATTAAATATTTTGCCAGTGAAAGACAGCAAGTCCCTAATTTTCAGAAAGGCTTCTAGTGCAAGGAAGCTTTTGTGAAGTGTTGGCGACTTTATCGGCAGCATTTGAGGATATTACTACATGGTGAAACCCCATTCTTTTACTAGAAAATTGGGCCAAGGGTCAGTGCTCGCGTCAAGACCTATTTTGCCAAGCAGAGGTATGGTATACTCTCATGCTAGTCGCAAGATGCTCCACAGTATCCTTTCCGTAAAAGTACCAAAATTACTTACGTACTTTGTGTCAGAGCCAAGGTGGATTGAACCCAGTTATGGTAAAGTTCACCGAATTGGCGGCAATGCCCGATTAGTATATAGTCAAAACTCCCAGCGCCATGCTCCTCCATACTCCCTCTCAGCCCACATGTCTGAAAATCCGATCTCGGCCGACCAATTTTCAATCTTAATTCAGGAACATTGTCTATTTCCCTCTTGATTGGCTTTTCTACTAAGCCTTCAAACGAAGATGACCTCGAATTTTCCCAAGCGCTCATTCTACACATCGAAACCTAGGAGCGATAGTTCCAGAAAGGATCCACGTCGCTGTTCAGCATGCAATAGAGTTTCTACAGAATGTCTTTGCCCGGTCGCTACTGGCATCAGGAAAGTCCGTTCTAAGACAAATTCTGAAACCAAGGGCCTTCAGAGTTGGAGATACTTGCCCAATGATGGTTGCTCCTTGACGAATGGCTCAGATAATACAAAGTAAGGACCGGTCGCCAACCTTCTATCGACTTGGACCGTATACTAATAGGCCATTCGCTCGCCAGGTCCGATCCCAATGAACCAATCCCCGCAGCATCATCACATAATTCGCCCATACCTGGTAAGAGCTTGTTCACTATTTTCGAGCCAATGCTGAAACTTGCAGGACCTCTCTGCTCTTTCCCACCAGACTATCTAAATCCGCGATTCCACCACTCTCAAATTTCAATTATCCCATCACCCAGCTGCTGCCCAACGCCCGAACAACAAGATCACTTTCGCCAAAGGCAACCTCAGTCAGTAGCTCTCTATCTTCAGATCTATCTCTGGCTGACAATGCTCAAACCCCCTATAGATTACCAGTCGGCATGTGAGTTGAGCAAGATCCATGGGAAGAGTCAAAAGCTTACAAATCTACAGGAGTTATTTATCTAGAAACTTCCATAGGCGATTCGTGATGACTGGTGGGTCAACATACTATTCACAACCGATGGGTACTTTAGGCTCCGAGCCTCAAGTTTTAACGAGGCCTTGGAATACAAAGATTCCGGACCAGCCAATCGCAACTGCTTGGTCGTCAGTTTTTCCCACGTCTAGCTTGCCAGAACTCAAGCTTACGGTCTCTCAAAGCCCCAAATGCAATTATATTCAGTATCCTTCCCACATGGCTGCAAATCTCCGAGATCATAGCCGCGACCATTTCAACATCAAGGTCTACCACCAGGTGGCCCCCAAAGGGGTTTCTTCTAACCGTCAATCGGAGAATAAACCCCAAATAGCCAACGCATGCTGGATAGATGGGTGTGCGGGCAAAACCTTTTCTAATTTCAGCAATCTTCTCCGTCACCAACGTGAACAACATGGCAAAAGTGACAAAGTATCATGCGCGTTATGCGGTAGCGAGTTTACACGCACTAGCGCTCGCAACATTCACCAAAGGAGAAGAGTTTGCTCAAGGGTTGAAGAAGAGCAAACCGTGAGGTAGAAAGTTAAGTCGGGAAAGGCTTCAGGAATTAGCCGTCATCTGAAACTTCTCCACCATGCACCATTATCAGAGACCGTTCAAGCCCGGCTTGCCGCTATAACAGACCAGTTCGTGCTTTGTCAAAGGAGGCTCTCCCTCGTGCAAGATCCGGTAATATAGTGCCGAGAATACTATTTGTTTTTTATCAGCCAATAAAGTGTTTATTGTTAATTGATATTCTTTTTTGATCTTTTGCTTGTAGCTTAAAATTTTATCAATGTTCTACTGAGAAGATTACTGGCCCTTAATATGTGTCCTCACGGGCCATTTCTCAGATTTTAGACACATCAAAGGTCCCCGAGTCTGTAATCTGTTCATTCCATTTCTAGTTTCCCTGATCTCACTGGCGCTCACGTCGCCTGATTGATGGAATCGATGATGACTATTCCCTCGGAGCCTTCTTCGTGCCCTTCAGACTCTGATAACCATTTTGTGAATGCCACATTATCACAGTCATCCATGTTGTGGTACGTTCTTTTTGATACCTCTGCGTCTTTGAGAATCTGAAGCTCTCCAATATCACCGCAGGGAGAGCATTGTGTCTCGCTCGAAGCGACATGGCTGTGAAAATGTTTGGAGACTGTGTAATTGGTATCTCTGAATGGACGAAAATAAGAACTTAAGCGTGACCTAACATTAAAATCCAGCAGCTCCTAGTTGCTATTATCCTGAACAGTGCTATTGTGACCATCAAAGCAGAAAACTGACCCATGTTCAATATTTTGATGGTCCAAACGCAAAGCGGCCAGCGAAAGCTAGACAGTGCGTCAGGTTTGAATTGTTGAAGGGTAAGAAGTAGAACAGGCATGACTGTGGAGCAGCAGGGCCTGACACTGGTAATAACCGAAGATTGCCCTGATCAATGGGCCGGGATTCACCGGTGCAAAGTAATTAAACTGGGATAATTACTGCGGTGATTGCTGGGGCGAGTTCTAACCGGTGTGACACCTAAGGACAATTGCATACGATACCTGCATCTTGTCGCAAGCAACTGTACGCCGAGCTTGTAGTCCGGCCTGGTCCGATCACCATAAACTAGCCTATTCGGTCTTTCCGTTTGGCTCCAAGGGAGCCTAGTATCTTCGGGAAAAAAGACAAGGCCAAGAGAACAAACCAAAAAAACGCCAGAAGATAAGTCTACATGAACCGGTACATCGCACCTCAGGAAAGGTATATGTATTAACAAATATATGAGAATAATAGGAGTTTGATAAGCTGCGTATCTCCCAGTTACGAACCTCAAAATTGAATTAAACATAGAGCGCTGTTACGAGTAATCCCACAGCAATATCACAAACAAAGACCTAGAGTAATGTTATGGGCGATTATATTACCATTTTAAGCCTCTTGGATGCTAGTGTTTGCCCGATTCTCCACTCTGGTGTGATCGGTTGTGGTAATACTATAACTATGTAAACAATAAAGGTGACACACGGCTAGAACACGACTTACTTAGTCACCGAATAATCAATCAAGTCTCACCCAACAGTGAGCTACTCGACGGACTGTGTGAAGGGAGACCAAGCGAAGCCCACGCTCCTGGGAACCGCATATGCAACGGGTATTGATAGGTCAATGATTATAAGTTCATAATTTTACGGGAAAAAGGAAATAATGAGAGGAAGTGGAGCTTTTGCTTGAATCTTGTTCCTGGGAGCAAGAAAATCTACTTCCTTGGGGTGATTTAGATAAACAGGTGTTATCCACTTATAATATGCCCCTGTATTTTTAGATTGTTAAATATTGTCATTTCCCAACATTTCACATTTCCACTGTCAGCTTTTCTTGATTCCCATTTTTTGCAGCGGCTTCCTATTTGGCAGAACACATCTCTTTTGTCTTTCTGAATACACTACTGTGCGTGTTCTCACACATTATCATGCCGGAGACTATTGTCACTGGAGATCCAGGGCGTTACCTTCACATGCCGATGTTGACTTCGGAGTTTATTCCGTCTTCAGAACTGGATACACACCCGCCGTCAGAGCTCAATATATACGGGGCTTCACCTCCGAGCTCTTCACCAGCTCGTGTATCTTCCTCTGTGTGGGACTATTTCGAATACCCATGCTTGACCAATCAATCGTATTATGATGGGAACGATGTTGATCTGAATACATCAGACAACTTCCAGAACTATCTGCAACAGTCTCCGGACGATATCCATATCCAGCAGGCATTATCACCTCAGATGGCCTTTCCTTTGCTTGGGCTTGAAGGCAATATTCTCGATGGTAAGAATTGTCTTTCCGAGGAAAAACCCAATTAATAAAACGCTAACGCACTCTAGTAGAGCCAGCTGGCAAATCCAAAGCGACGTCATCATCTAGTACCCAAATTTCGGAAATAGTCTTCTGCAATCCGAATGAATTGTCCTTATCATCCCAAATGGAACACCGGTCAGCACAGTTGGATGAGGCGACTGGGATCAGTCACTGTTGTTTTTCTGCTGGCAACATTCCCCCTGAAAGCTCACATGTTTGCCGAAATCCCAATTTTCCAACCATTCTCGACACCATAGCGGAAGTGGAACTGGATTCTAATATCGAAATGACCACGATGGGAAAGAGCACTTGGGACATATGTGATGCGCTTAATTGTGATCGCGCAAATCCATTTCTCTATTATGACGCCGCTACGCTACCAGAGCTGGTGTCTTCAGATTGATTGTTGGACGTCTTGTGGGAGTTCGGCCATAGTGGATATTATGTCCAGTATCAAGAAGCAGTAAAGGAACTGATATTTAAATAGCAGAAATATCATCGGCGTCCGTTTACCAAGTATCAACAAAATAATGAATTATCATCATCCCTCAATTCACCGCTCCCCCCTTCAATTCAATACAAGAATTTGCCCTTGTCGAATTCCATCTGAACCATACGATTTTATAATGTAATGCCAATAATCATCACAAATGAACACTATTACTATGTCCGGATTAAAAGATGCCACTTATTGAGAGGGAAACGTCGGATGGAATCAGCCAGCAATAGAAGCCAGCAAATCGACGTAATTATGTGGGCCAGATTCCCATTTACTCACTATCCCACTATTCACGGGAGCATAAACAAACAACTAGTCGGAAAGCAGTAATGAATTGGGGATGAGTGACGATATGAGGACGACTGATGAATTGGAACTAAGCGATTGATTGAAACAAGCGACCATATCCTATAGTGTGCATAAGGCTCAAAACAACCTTAGTTGCGGGTTAAAAACAGCAAGCAAAGCTTTTTCTGGTGAAATTGAGCCTCCTCAAAATGTAGCAGGTTATGTCTCTTCTTAAAGACTTTGTCGTTTTTCCACACTTTCAAGCAACTGGACCTTATGAAAGCAACTGCCCATGGACGCCAGAATTATAGCTTTGAAATGAATTAATCAGCCTCGAGGCATAACATATATGTGACTTAATATACATGTGCATAGAGCTTGCAATGAGCAAATCGTTTCTATTGTGTAGGTGCTGAGGGGTCGTTGCCATTCCGAGGGGACTGACGAGTGGATTCGTGCTCCAGGGCGTAGATTACTGCTGGTCTTCAACTGCACATCTTCGGCGGCAATCAATCAGGCTCGATTAATTTCAGCCAACTACATTTATCTTGCAAGTCACATTATCAGGCGAGATGGCTTGAACCTTAGAAGTGGACATGGAGTGAATTTTGTTGTAGTTCAGAGGTATGAATAGGGCTCCGAAAGGAATAAATGAATGCGAATATAGGGCATATTCATATTCGCACCCCGCGAATATGAATAAATGAAT